>JAPDSC010036858.1:99230-119712 GCA_026290005.1 Latrodectus geometricus
ATATATATATATATATATATATATATATATATATATATATATATAGCTACAATTAACCAAAAAAACAAAGTTTTCTTTACAATGCGACATAATGTGTGTCATAATTTTCTTTCAAATTATAAGTAAAGAATATTTGAAAAACTCTTCGATAAAATATTTCATATATTTTGAATTAATTCTCTTAGACTATGAAAAATCTAGTTAGAGACGTTATAGTCCAACTAGATCCAGATGTTCTATAATAGCAAGTTAAAAAACTAAAGTACAGAACAATCTGTGAATCATCTCAAACTGATTTACACCGATTATTAGCCGGTGAACCACTCCAATATTGCTGCCTATCGGAACTATTGCGTGTGATGCAAATGTCGCAGAAGCACATGTATTCCCTGACAAGATTTTACACGAACTATTCCTTGAACAGATGCCTTCCTACGTGTAGTCAATTCCTGCAGTAATTGAACCTTTAACTCTAATGAAAGGAGGAGAAATAGCTGATAGGATTCTCTCTTGTACTCGTTCTTCAGATATTTAGATATGATGTACATTTATCCAAACCCAGTTACTATTAAAGACTTATTATTAAAG
This sequence comes from Latrodectus geometricus, assembly GCA_026290005.1. Taxonomy (NCBI): domain Eukaryota; kingdom Metazoa; phylum Arthropoda; class Arachnida; order Araneae; family Theridiidae; genus Latrodectus; species Latrodectus geometricus. The sequence continues at coordinate 99,819 of JAPDSC010036858.1, forward strand.
GCAGCTCAATAAACGCCTCCATGCATTTGAAGTATAGCATAAAAATATGAATAGAAGATCTTGTTCATGTATCAAGTCACAAAAAGAAATTGCTGATATCATTCTTAACTTGGCTACCAGATGTAAAAAATGTGCTTCTCATTGTAAATAAATAAAACTTAGGGCACAGTGAGTAGCCATAAACTTAGCACTGCATTCAAAACCTCGACGACTGTTTGTGAAGGATTAGCTTACAATTATCGTTTTTAATGGATACGGTATACGAAGAATACTTTTTTTGTCAGCTCTTTGCCTCAAGGATTTCTTACATCGATTTTAATTTTAAATGCCACAAACTCTTCATGCATTCTCTTGTAAGAAAACAAAACATTAAATCTCAGGTAAGGTCACAAACCTATCACTTGGACGTTTTTAATCTCAAATGTCACTACGCCAATTTAAGGAGCCACTTTTTAACCCATTTTTCTTAATTTTTCTAATTAAACTTTTTCTTAATTTACACAAGTTACAAAAAATTAAACTTTTTCTTAATTTACACAAGCAGTGCATGGAAGATCATACTTTTAAGAATGATAAACCTGGGAGAGTTCGGTCATCTGCTGTTCATTCTATTCAAATTTCGAAGCATTTAAAGCATTATCAAAATCTTTTAAGAGATCTTTCTATTAGGCAACCGCAGCAACCAAAATGACCTGTGAAGCATAACATGATTCCTTTTATCGAAACGAAAAATCCTCTGGTATTATCAAAACCGCATCAGTTAGCTCATTCATCAGACTTATGAAAAATTGTGAAAACAGAATTTAAAAAAATGATTGATTTAAATCATATGTATCACCATTGCACCTAATGTAAAAGAAAACTAAAGATTGGTGACCAAAAATAGATTACAGAATGTTATATGGGAGAACTTTAAAAGATCTTTACAGTGTCTAGCATATTCCAGATTAACCACAAATCTGCCTGGTAAGTCTGTTGTTTCGAACATTGATCTAGACCAGGGGTCACCAAAGTGGTCTATATAGACCCCTAGGTGTCTATTTAACAACAGTAGGGGTCTATCTGACCCAAGGGGTCGAATGGGGGTCTATTGGGACTCGAAGGAAAAATAGTTCTTAATATTCAAATCACACATATCTAACTGCGTACGTAAAAATTTAAAACATTTTTATAATTGACTTAATATTATATTCCTTATCGAAAATAAAATGATAAATCAGAAAACAATCTGCCCCTTTTTTCCTTATGGGTTTTCATATGTATACCGTGACGTCACAACTTGACCTTGTGACCAGTTTGTAATTTGCACGACTCATAGTATGTAGCCAGAAGAGCGATTGATGCTTATCCGTCTCTTGCTGGCGAACCCATAAACCAATCAGTCAAACCTTGCCAAGAAACACCTGGCATACTCATCTCATTAAGAAGTAAAATATCTTTAGCTACTTTACTTACTGTTTCTGATTTATTAAATATTTAGACTGATATATAGTTTTATTTTAATTACCTGAAAATTACCTTTGTGGGGGTCTATGTATATTTCGAAAAAAAAAATTTCGAAAAATTATAAAGGGGGTGATGATCAAAAAAGTTTGGCGGCCCCTGTTCTAGACAAAGCTTATCACCAAATCACTCTTAATATCGTGGACATTCACAAGACCATAATAATAACCCCTTTTAAAATTTTCAAATCAACCCGTATGGAATTTGGACACTGTAACACAAGTGCAACATTTCAATGATTCATGGATGAAGTGTTAAAGGATTTACCATGTTCATACGCATTTATTGACGATATTTTTGTTGCTTCCAATTCACTGGAAGAACATATCTACCTTTTGCGACAAGTATTCAAATGCTTAGAGAAATATAGATTAAACATTCAGAGTTAAAAATGCGAGTTTGGTGAAAGCGTACTCTAACTCAACTTCCTATGTTTTTATGTTTCTAAAAATAAATGACAACATAAGTCTGATCGAATCACAGCCATAACATGATTCGCATTGTCGAAAAATTTAAAATAACTTTGTGATTTCAGGGAATGCTTAATTTTTACGAAGATTCATTCCTCGTGCAAATCGAATTTAATAATCGTAATGAATTACTAACAAAATGTTCTGTTAACGACTAATTCAAATAAACTATCGCTCAAAGAGCATTTCAGGAATCTAAGGTCACTTTATCACGCTAGACACTGTTACGCCATCCCATTGCTGACGCGTAGCTGATCATTGTGACAGATGATTCAAATACCACTATTGGTGGAACTCTTATGTAATAATAGCCACTGGAAACAGCTAGCATTCATATCCGAAAAATTAACTAGGATTCAATGCGCTTGATCAGCTTATGATTAAAAATTGTCTGCTATTTACACCATGATAAAAAATTCCTCAACATGTTAGATTGTCGAAATTTTTAAATATAAATGCATCAAAAAACTTTAATTTACGCTTTTAAGTAAAAGCTAGAAAAAAGTTCTCCATGACAACGGCCATATCTTCATTTCATTTCATACTTTTCAAACAATATGCACAAGTATTTAACCAATAATTCGCGGATACTGAAACATTGTCGCTGACACGCTGTCTAAAATAGCGTGGAATCAGTTTCAGGAAAAACATGATTTAAATTTTTCGATCTAGTGAAATCTCAGTAAACAGATCTTGAATTGAGTGACAAAGTTGATCACGACACAGTTTGCCGCATCCTAATATTGCAGTGGATTGCACGATTTGGCATGCCATCAATCATTAAAACCAATCAAGGCAAGCAGTTATATTCCTTCTTATTTAAGCAGCTGACGAAACGATTCGATACAACACGATTACATATTGGACTTATAATCTAGCATCAAAATAATTGGTAGAGCGTCTACCTAGGTAACTTAAGAAGCACAGTCCGTGTTTACAAAGGACACAAACAACGGACTCAATTACTACCTTTTTTCCTAATTAGGTTATGTTAAGTAGTTAAAGATGATATCAAAAATTGTTGCACAGAGCACCTCGTTAAGTAGTTAAAGAAGATAACGGAACTTGTTGCACAGAGATAGTGCTCAGAGCAATATACCAGCTGATTTATTTTTTCCTAGATGTACAGTAAATTATGATACATCTGCCTACATTGCTCAATTATGAGGAATCATGCCAGCCCGTAATCCAGCGCTAATCAGTTATTTTAACAAATGGATGAACAAAATTCAAAGCATTTTGTTCATTCAGAGCTAAAGACATGTTTGCACGTATTTATTCTTTTGGACAAAGTGAAGTCCCCATTAACCCCAAATTACACAGGACTGCTTATAGTTTTTTATAGTTTATCAAAAATATTTAAGAATGACCTAAATGGAAAACCAACTACACTAACAATAGAACGTCTAAAATCAGCATTCGTTACTAATTCTTCTTACCTTCCAGCATTACCAAGCACCAACAAAAACCGAAGCCCAAGCTTAATCAGAAGCGTTAGAAAGTTTGTTTCTAGCTATCCCAAAATTTTAACTCCCTATTCCCTCACTGGGAGGGTGGTACTGTGGCTTCATTCTTCTACCATGATAGTTACACGTCCACATGGTTTCCCATATGCACTAATGCAAATTTCTACCAGCTGATCGAAGAAGACTCTTCTCAAGTCTTCCTGCATTGATAGAAATATCCACTTGGAAAGCGCTGTGGTTAGAAGTCAAGCTACATTGTAAAGGTGTCGCCACGAAATGCAGTCACGGTAATTACTACTTGTAATTAGTGTTTATAAAATAATACAACTAGATACTTGTCTTGTGTGGTCTACCCACAAAATTATAAACTTAATTCTATCTAACTGTTAAGTAATCTTAAGTTTCTCTAATTAATATAAGAATCACTTTTTATGAAATATATGCTATTGAAAATATTATTTTACTATCTTATGTTCAGCTTCCTATAAAAAATTTATTAAGTCATAGGAGAATATACAAATTAAAGGTTTATAGAAAAAATATCGTTTATTAGATTGCACGCTATTGTTATGTAATAAACATGCTAGTGTTAGGTAGTAAGTGGTAAAATTTTTTTGAGTGATTTTAGTTTATATTTAATTTACATAAAGTATAAACTGAACTTACTTAAAAATATTTTATCATATACCAAATTTTATACCAGTACAAGAACTTCAAGCATTTAAGACGAAAATGTTTTAAGTTCTCTTAGTGGTATATAATTTATTCATATATTTAATAAAAAATCAATGAATTCTAAGGATATGCAAAGGTATTTCTTTTAACAAAATAGCATTTTCTCAAAGAATAATTGTTCTCAAATTTATGTCTAAATCAGAAAAAAAAATTTCACCGATTTAAAATACAAATTTTGTGATTATTTACAAAAGTTGAATATATATTAATATAGGGCGTATTAACCTTTTATTTGAAACATATATTTTAGTTTTAATTTTATCAGGAAATTCCACGACAAAATAACATTTTAACGTTTATGGTTTCTCACTTCTCATATAAAAATAAATGTATAATTTTATTCATGCCCTTTTGCGGTAAAAAAAAAAAAGAAAAAAAAAAAAAAAGAAAAAAAAAAAAATGAAAGGTGAATGATTTTCTTATCAAGGTATTTTGTTAATGTATGCATTTTAAATGTATATTATCTTAATAAATTAATTATTTAAGGTATTTATAGATTGAAGATACTAAATATAGAATATTTCAGTGCAAGAAGCGTTTTTATTAAAATATACTCTTCGTAAATGCTCGCGAAATTAATCATGTTAGGGATTCAGAATGTAAAAAAAAAAAAAATTCAAGAGTTATTGCCAATTTCAATGTTAGCTCGAAATTTTATGTTATTTATGAAATTCTGTCATTTGTAATCATATGATACGAATAAAAGTTCAAGATCTTGAGGTATTAGTCACCATTTACTGATTAGTTCTGAAAATATCAGAATTTTTAAGACCAGCTATAAGAAGAAACACTGTAATAAATGTACAAAGCAAGAGTTGAGCCCAAAGCTAGAAACTAGGAACTCCCCATAAAAATCTAGTAATCAGAAGTCCAGCAAACGAAGGAAAAAATTATTGTTCCATTCGCAAATTGGAAACAGTTTTATTTCTTTCCTCTTGTTCCTTCATCATCCTTTGTTCCCAACATAAAATTGTTAGCTCATATAATTCGGGTACGTAAATATTTAGTAATACTATTAAAAATCACACAAATGCTTGCAAATAAAGCATAAATATTATCAAAAAGTCAAATATTATAAAATATACATATCTTATTTATTATTTAATTCCATTAAGACTTGTTTCATTTTGATTGCTTAAAAGCATACCAGTGCCTTTATTTTTCTTTTTTGGTTCAGGTAAATTCTAATAATAATCAAAATTTGTTAATTTTGAAAGCATAAAAGAACCTACCTAATAATTAACTTTATTTTGACCTCGAGTAAAGAAGATAAAGAATTCTTAAACAAAAAAGTAGTCAGATTCCATTAAAGACTAGTTAAACTTCGCTTTTCAAACTTTCCTCAACATTTTTTAAAAAAGAGTATTTCCTGCATTTAATTTTGTTAAAACACTAGAAACCATTTTTATTTCTATGACTCTATTATTCTGCTTTTGTAATTATTTTAATGGACCATTAAATTTTAAATCTAATTTTTTAAACTCATGATTAAAGAGGTAAACGATAATTGAATATTTTGCTTGAAGTTATTTAGAAAGAAAATATTCAAGGGTTTCTTATAATTAAAATAAATTAAAAAACACATAATATAATTATTTGTGATTAATTTATATCCTATAAATAATATTCCTATAAATATTAATAATAAATAATATTCCTATAAATATTTATATCCTATAAATATTTTTATTCATTGAAATTAGTTTAATTATTGACGAATAAAACATTAAAAATTTTAAATATTTTTGAGCCTTTTGAATTTTAATTAAAATGAAATTAAACTTAGACTAAAAACTATCTTTTATGGTATAATATCCGTTGATAAATAACAGTTTATTGGTAACTTTTTAAAATAAAAATAAACAATAAGTCAACAATAATTTATTTCCTTTTGTAGTATTTAAAAAAAAAACATTTGTGTTTTAAATTAAAATTAATATTTATTTTGCCTATCTAAATGTTATGGTTTAAATAAAGCTTATAAAATAAGTTACATGAATCCAAACTATCAATTATTTCTAATGTTTTAAATAAAAATAGCAATTATGAAAAATAATATTACTGACTTCATTGCAGTTTTGAACTGATATTCAAAAGTTTCATTAGAATAAGTTTAAGCTTTTTCCATTAAAAACTTTTATTTTGATGCTATTTTGTTGAATCGAACAGCTTAGCAAAAGAAATTATGTATGACAAATGAAATGCTAATATGACTATATATTTTCTGAAAGTTCCCTATTACTTTTAAGTAACATCTAGGAAGATTTTTAAGCATATTATACTTGTTAACTGTATTTCTGATTTTAAAATTACATATTATCTAGCGAACACTTAACATAGAATGAGTAATAAAAGAATTCATGAATTACATTAAGTTAACGAATGAAAAATATTTACTTATTAAATATATGTTATTCAATTATGTGTTGTTAAATATTACCTTAAAATATCTTTCGAAGGATATAATTCAAATTTAATTTTTTTTCATTCAAAATTATATTTTCAATGATAAATTAAGTACTCTTTCGTTACTATATCTTAAGTATGATCAAACTATGTATATAATTTACGAATCTAATAAAGAGTTGGGACATTTAAGAAAAATTGCATAGAATTAACAAATCACTAATACTATTTTGATTTAATTTCTTAAGTTATCTGCTTGTATATCATATGAAAATATATGCATATCAAACTATAAAACATCAAAGTGAATTCCTAACATATGATTAAAAAACTATGGAAAACGAGATCAGTTTCTGTGAGTCTGTAAAAAACTGTCAAGGATACCCGAAACCATGTCACCATGTTTACCGTCCATAATGATGCCAAATCTATTCCGTACCCAAGTTTTCTTTCAAACTCTTATTATCTTAAAAATAATTCCATTTCTTTTAATCCACAACATAATTCAAGGCTCTTGACAGGGTTGGGTAATTTAATAATGCTAAGTGGTATAAGTTTCTATTTCCATATAATATTTGTTAGTGCTAACATAATAAATGGCATTCACCCAGTGTTTCATTTAACCCTAAACTTATTCATTTAAAATTCTATAGAATATCTCAGTGGAAACTAACAGCAACATTTCAGTAAGACAAACCGCAATTTCTGAAGGACACAATTTAGCCTCTATCAAAATTATAAGTGTATTTTAGTAATTATTTTTTTTCTTATAGTATTATTGTTAAAACATTTTCTTTAGTAAATTTTACATATGTATCATGTTGTTTTTCCTAGTCGAATTTCTAATAACTGCAATTAAGTCTACCATTATGCAGTTTCAACTTTTATCAATATAATGATGCATAATTTCTCCAATAAATCATACTAATGATATTTTTTTGATTAAATTCTTATCTCTAATTAAATACAACACTGCAAAGTTGAATTATTTGGAGAAATAAATCGTCTTTTCTAAGTTCATAAAAAAACTTCTTGTTAAGAATATCTGAATAAAAATATGTAGTTGTTAATTAACTATTGAGGTTACCAAAGGAGGTACTTTTTAATTTTAAATCGTAATTCATTTTTTACTTATTTAATTTGAGTTATTTATTAGCTTCTTGATTTGTTAGCATCAGATTTTTTAATCATTATTTTTTATTTTGCTTTTTTTGGATGTACTCGTTTAAATCTTAAGAATGATAGTTCATTATGCCAGTGTTATTGATTATTTTTGTTTCTTTTTTTTTCCACCCCCATCCCTTTTTAGCTTTTGAAAGAATAATAAAAAATATTACATGCTGAATATTTCATATTTTTTATGTGATTTTTTTGGGGTCAATTATGAATTTCTATTATTTTTCTAAGTTTTTTTGCCCTCTTATTTTTTTAGAAGCACAAACTGATTTTAAAATTGAATGAAATATGTAAACACCAATGCTATTGTTCTTCAATTTTTACATTAGATTTTGTTATTTGATGAATATTCAAATAATTACTTATTACTAATTAGTATAAATTGGATAACATGTTTTGAAAACATTTTGCTAATTTTTCTTGAAAATTGTGAATTATTTATTTGTAAATTATTTTCAAAAGAAACATTAAAAAAAAAAAGTTGCTTCCGTTACATAGTTTTAATTGACATTGCGTCATTAATTGTTTACTTTGAAAATAAAAAATAGATATCTCAATCAAACTCAATCCAACAAAATTATAAAAGAAAATAGTTTTTCTTCTAAAGCATAAAAAGAAAAAAAATGTAAAATATTTTAGCAATCTGGTATACTATTTATATATAATCTTTTTTACTTATATATTCCAAACAAAGAAGAAAAAACTTTTCAAATACGTATTGGGAAAAATTAGTCCCTAAAAACCAAAATAAGAGGCATTATATAAACGTAAGTATCATAAATTCAATCAGAAAATCAAAAATTAATTTTTTTCAGCCCATTTAAACACAATACATATCAATGTATCAAAATCGAAATAAAAAATTGAATTTATAAATGTCAATCAAAGATATATAGTGTATTTTATTTTAAATAGCAAATTGTTTTAATACATTACATTGGGAACAAAAGTAAATAGAAGAAAGTGAAAAATAATTTGTAATTTCTAATTTTTCAAAAACCAATTTTCATATATTGGAAATTATTCAAGCTAATAGATAAAATTGTATTACTGAAAATAAAAAGATGTGCTAAATAATTCTATTTCAACAATAAGAAATAAATATCCAAGAAACGTTTTTATAAAAGCCTCAATCAAAATAAACAGAAAAAACAAAGAAAAAGAAAATGTCTATTATGTTCAAGTTTTTTGTTAATTCAATAAAAATCATTCAACATACACATTGAATTTTAAGAATTTTAGGAGTTTAACATTAAAAAAAAAATGAATTATCAGAAAAGTTTGCCTTAAGATATCAATAACCAAGATTATCTGTTATTTTTTGTTCATTATTTTCTGTTATTTCCTCTTATTTTTAATTAAGTTTTTTTTTGCTTCTAGTAATATCTCATGTATGAAAGCATTATATTAATCCCTTAATAAATTTTGGGACAGGTTGGAAATATTATCTTTCTTAAATTTTTGTTTTCCATGTTCAAAGCAGAAATATAATACAAATTAAGTTCTTATAAAATTTATATATTTTTCCAGATATATAGTCTAATAAAAAGGTATAGTTTAAATATTATAATTGTTAGAAATCACCACAGTTCAAATTAAAAAGAACATAGTAACAAAAGAGTTTTTTCAGTTGTAAAAAGTATCGGACTACTGATTACAAATAACTTCCTGATTCATTCATATAACTATATTATATATTTTTAAAATCATGAAAGACTAACTAATTTGTGGCATTCTGAATTTTTACAAACTTTCTGTATTTTTAATTTTTTTCTCATGCCATTAAAAACATGGTTTTAAATAAATGAAATTTAATTTAAAAAATTTAAATTATATTTTGTCCTTTAAATTTTTAAAAGAATTAATTAGAATGCTATTTATAATTGCAAAATCATAGTCACCCATAATTGATTTTGGTTTTATTGTAAAAAGTATATTATATATAATCTGTATGCACAAAAATTGTAACAATAGTCTTAATATATAATGAATTAATTATACTCTTACATTTCTGAAGACTGATAATTAATTATATTGTAATAAATATATTATTGCAAATTCTATTAATATTCAATTGTGTGTCTCGAGATAAATTACGATTCGTAGACATAACTGAATGTCAAGGATTGTTGTTTTTTCCAATGCATTCCTGTTGAGGAATAACTAATACTTTAACCTACAAAATAAAATCAAAAATTGCAATATTTTATATTCTTGTGCAATATCTTATGAACAAAAAACCTTTTTTTGGAGATATTCACCTAACAATGCACATCATAATAGCTTTCAAATTAGAAACTTTTTCTAAACCTATAACACTCTAAATTCTTTGGTATTTAGTTGTTGTTGTTGTCGTGTGCCAGCCAGGCTGGCAATAGGGGGTGCGCTGCTCCACTTTTCCAACTGAACCATACTTGGTGTGGAGTTCGACTTCCTCAGTACACACATGCCATAGGTACCCGTTTATAGGGTAGGCAACCATTCACACACAAAAAAGGACAAAGACAAGAAAGAGAGAGAGAGAAAGTACATACATGCCCGAGCCAGGATTCGAACCCAGGTCCCACCCATCTGTAGTCAAGTGCGCTAACCACTAGACAGGTTGGGCGGCTGGTATTTAGTTATGATGGTCAAATTAATGATAATTTGTAGGCTATATAATTATTAACTTAATAATGATATCAAATTAATAATAATTTATAATAGCGAATAATAGACATCCTCACGAGGTGTATAAATTTTAGTAGCATCGTGAACGATATAAGTTGTAATGATAGTTGTAAGGCATTTTAATGGCCCTCGCGAGATTGCTTTCTGAGAGGGTTTTTTAAATATTGTAAATTGTAGTCAAATGTCGCAAATGAGAAAATCTGGAAAATGCTCAAATACTCACTCTGATAGATTTGCATACAAAAGTAGAAACACAGCATTCATTTTCTTTTGATGATCAGTAGCTTGGATTGGTTCTGAGATGTTTTGCCCTGAAGAGAGGTATATTGCTACTGGAGCACGATGAGTGCATAGGTTAAGAATTTTTCTCTGGAAGTTTATTTCTAGCTGAAGAAGGAAAAAAATCTCTATATTTCAAGGAATGCTCTACACTTAATGCATGACTGGCGAACTAAATTCGTTTTAATGACCTTTACTCTATTATTACTGAGAAATATTATTATTGGTTTCCAAGAATAGCTTTTGAGATTTTCAGTAGTGATATTTTACATATTGCATTCATTCAGAAAATTTGTTAACCATGTATTTAGAAAAATAAAATTTATTTATTTTAATATTATTGCCTAAAATATATTCACGTATGTAAGAAAATTACATTTAAAGCTGTTTTTTTACCATAAATTATCAGTATTACATTAAAAAAAAGTTTTTCCGTGTTATTGTGCAGATTTAAATATTTCTTAATTGCATGGAAGTCAGTGTATAAATAAATGAAAAATAATGTGAAATTTATAATATTCCTATTCTTAAAAGTATCCAAACTTTTTTTAAAAAAGGAAAATTTTTAATTTGCACTAAAAATAGTAATTTTAATGCATTAAAATATAAATAATTGAATCCTTAGCCCTGTATAGCAGTTTTAAATTACAGATTTGTTTAATTACATTAATTAAATTGTAATTCATTAAACATTGGTTTTAAACTAAATGTTTTTTTTTTAATTCAATGAAATTAATTTCATCTGAGAATGTTGCTTACCTGATATCTGTGACCGATTAAACAATTAAAAATAACAAAAAAATTAAATATAACAATTAACAATAAAACAAAAAAATAACATGCATTTGTTCCTATACGAACTATTATGATAAAAAAAGAGAAAGCAGAACAAAAAATAAAGAATCAAATGACGAGTTACTTATGATCAATCATAAATCAAGGGTATAGTCGCTTACATTATCATCGATATATAGAAATTGAAACTTTTTTATTGTAGGATTATCCATTAATTATAAATACTATAGCTTTTTCTTTTTCTTAAATAAAGTTATAATAAAATCACCACATTTATATATTTTCCTTCAGTTCATTTTTAAGAAATTAAACTAAGAATTTTGTTACTGATTTTAAGAAACAATTTTCTAATAAATTTTCTTTTATCTTATTTATTTATAAAAATTTGAGCTTTGTAACCGAATCAGGTAAATTCACATTTCATATGGAACACACATTAGTTTTAATAAAATCTTTTACTTCTAAATATTCTCATTTATCTATGTAAATATCTTTTTCTCGTGAAAAAGAAATGCATTTTTTACATGAAGTTTAAAAAGAAATCTCTTTAATTTATAGAAGTTTATGCCCTATTAACTTTATGCTTTTCAAGAAAAAAATACTCTGATTTCCATATTTTTTCTGAAATAACTGTTAAAAAATTAAGCCGGGAGAAGCTTTTTTAAGTTGTTTTTAATATTTTCGTAAAGTGTCACAGGAGATTTACCAATTAGTTTTATATAATCGCCTTTTACAATGTACTTTGGAATCTTATCAGTCTGCACGTTGGAAAGTGAAAACACTTTATTTAATGTGTTTTTATGATTTTGGAAAATCATAAAGTGTTATATCTCATGAGAATTTTAGATAGTTCATTACTATTAAAAAATTGATTTCCTCCTGAATAAAGAAATAAAGTCGAAAGGGAGAAAAATGCATTTTTCTTCAAAGATACATTAAAAAAATTATGATTTTCTTTGTGGTACAAGAAAAAGTTTATAAACTAAGTAAAAATAATTTTATTTTGAAAAACAAATTCTTTTTTGCATATTCGTTACTTAAAATTGTAACATTTACTGATTAGTCAAGCAAATTGAATTACATGGAAGCATATGTTATAGACATTATCATGGAATATGAAAATTAACATTTTTTTAAAAAGGAATTATAAAAAAATGTACACAATAGAATACGTTTGAAATAAATTTTTTATATTAGTTTCTGTAATTAGATATAAATAGGAATCTTAATTTATAAATAGGATTCGTTTTCGTAATTTGTATCAAAATTTAAATATTACAGTTATAAATTAATTTAAATTTTGAAAATTTTGTGAGGAGAATTTCTGTATACAATTTAGGGCTTACAAAATAATAAGATTTTGTTTAGTACATAAAATCATTTTGCTCAGTGAGTGGTATCAGAAAATATTTTCTATAATTTTTCTTGAATCAAAAATAAAAAAAAATAAATATTTTTAAATTAAATTTTATTTTTAATTACATTTTATTTTTAATTAGGTTGACAGTTGTAAATTAGATTTTCAATAGTTTTAAACTTTCAGTTTCTTTCTATGAAATTAATCAAATATTTTAACATTCACTGCACAATTGGAAATAAATCTATTTATGATAAAATAATTTCTAATACTGAGTAAATATTTCTTTAAATGAACCTTAAAAGAATTTATTAGAAAAAATTAAACTTTTAATATAATGATTACGAGAAATCAGTATAAAATAACAAACTTAAATATTAACTTATTTCAAATCGCAAACTGAAGGATATTATATTAAGATATAAGTAATTGCACATATCGCCCAATTTGTGGCTTTCTCTAGGATTTCAATTCTTGTCACTGCTGAACAAATTGAAATGGCTATTTCCCTTATGCTACAACTTTCCTAATACTTTCCTTAATCGTCGGGGAGAAATATCACCAGTGAGAAACAAGATTAGAGCTTATTTTGAATTTTGAACCTTTTGAAATGCCACACTCATTTTAAGTAACTCACTAATGTTTTTTCATATATATATATAAATATTTCTTTATACATTTATTATTATAATATTTTGAACTACCTGATTTTCATAGTTATTTAAATACTATACTTAAGAAATAAAAAAAATAAAAATAAATAAATAAGAAGCTTTTCTAACTACATAGCTAAATCAATTAATTATATATTGTACAATAGCAATTATTTATATATTGTATTAAATATATATATATATATATATATATATATATATATATATATATATAGTTTTATATAAGTAATAAGTATAGCTAAATCAAGTAATTATTAATATATTTCTCGTTATTATTAATTTCTTTAAATCTGTTAAGATTCTCTTACGCAATAGAGCGATCGGAATGAAATATTATCCAAACTATTAATATAATTCAGTGATGTTGATTTATGAATTATAAATATGAGGTATATCTTATGATCTCTTATTACACAGTGTTTTAATATTATGTATATAATCAGCATGATGCAGAGACATGAAGTTCATACATGTAACATTTAAACTTAGTTTTCAGTATCTTTCATTCAATAAACATCGCTCTGAATTTTTCCTCCCTATTAATTTCTAAGTTTCTGGAATTTTGATTAAGCAAGGTAGATTTGTTAGTCACCTGTATTTTTTAATATAACATCAAACAATTTATATTTCAATATGTAAAACATATACTTCAGGACGTGGAAGATTTCATTTTTCTGATGTTCTACCTTATATATATTTTATTACATATATATATTTATATATATATTTTATTATACATAATACAATTTAGGGCCTATTGGGAACGCGTAGGTTCCCAATAGGCCCTAAATTGTATTTACAGAACAACTTGAAAATGTTCGACGCAACTTGAAAAGTAAACTTATTTGTTTTTAGGAATTGCTAATCTCTGTTTTTGTTTGCTTTGTTTTTGCTTGCCAGATACTATGATTTATTAATAGAGTTTACACTATGGTTTTGATATCAATGGTTTAAGATCAATTTTGTAAAAGTCTTATCCAAAATTGAAAAAGTAAACACTTATAAAAAGTCTTATTTTTACTTAATGTGATAATGTTTATTTACATTCAGATGAAATAAAAATGAAACACCTCAGAATATAATGTACTTGATAATAAATTAAAATGTTTCTTATAGCTTAAAAGTTTAAAGTTAAAAATAATACATTTTTATTTTTGCATAAAATCAAAATAAATTCAAACAAAATTCTTACAATTTCTAGATATACATAAATAGAATCATATCCTCATTTGAAAATTTAAAAATTTTTTATACAAAATAAATTATATTTGCTCTAAAAGTGTATTTTTGCATGCAAAGTTTTTAATTTCCTAATATAGATGCCAGAATAAAATAAGAAACGTAATTTTTTTCAATAGAGTTCTGTTATTATTTGACACTAATATTGTAGGAATTAAGCATTTAGGGTTCTACTTTTGCTATAATAATATCTTATGAACGTATTATGTATAACTTTTTATTAACACCATGCGTATGTAGATTACAATCAAATTTCTCTTTAATTAGATAAATTTTTCTATAATTGTGTTTTTTCCAGCATTATTAATTATTTTTAGCGTCTTTTTGTTTTTCAGTTTCCCATTTTAACTGAGGATAATTCTAATTTTATTTTCAATATTTGAGTGATGATAAGTATTATTATATAAAGCAAACCTTTATAAGTGAAATTAATCTATTTCTGTTTTATATTATGATTCTATTCGTTAGCATAGTAAAAACATAAATTGAGGTTCATTAAAACAAATTAAAATAATTTCTTTTAATTCTTTCAATGATATGAAATAAAAATATTAGGAAAAGCAACATTCTTTTCAGTTAAGAGGATAACATTTTTAATCTTATTCGTAAAAACGCATATAAGAATATAAAAAATAGAAGTAAACCGGTTTGTCATAAAAATGAATTATAACATTTTAGAAATACTCAAATGAAACTGATGTAGTGTGTCTCATACCGTAGAAATAAACTTTAAAGATGTATATATTTATTCATTCTTCAAAATAAGCGTACTATTTTTTATATATCTTATATTTATCACTTATTTATTGTAATAAACATATACTAGATCTCATTTTTAGCGTTAGAATTTTTGCAAAATTACTGTTAACACTATATATTTTATGCTCAACATCATGCAAAGAGAGATTTATGTTAAGAGAAAACAAACACTAATTCATTCAGAAGATTCCATTGTCAGAGATTGGATTCTTCAAAAACTATTTTATTGACATTTATTGCCCATAAAATTGAAATATCGACTATAAAATAAAAGTAAAACATATATGCAGTTGGACAACGATATTAAGAATTTATTTATATAATAATAAGTTTTGAATTTATAATATCATGCCTTTGAGTCGACATTATTCATTTGATGATGCAATTTGATATTTTAAGCTATGAAACAAGGTATCATTTGAGTGATTTTATTGCAAAATCAGAATTATTATGTTTTGGATTCACACCAAAGAAATCAAATTATAATCAAATTATAATAGGAGATACAAATTTTATACTTAAATAGAGAATATACCATGTTGTCTTTTGTAAATTTTGATCAGGTTTGCGATTTAATTTGTGAATTTATATCGCAAAATGATATTAACTTTCTTTATAATGTTTTTTATTTTAAATAATTTAATTTTTTGTTACATTTTGCTTGTATTTGTAATGTTCTATGACATTGTGTTTGTAAAAAAATAAGTAAAATAAAAAAAATAATAATAATATTTAAAAAAGTATTGTCATTAGAAAACAAGAGTCATACTTTTAGTGGTATTTTAAATCTCAATATAATATCAAATGAAAATTTGAGAAACGCTTCATGACATTTTGTTTTTCAAACAAATAAAGATCTTAAATATGTTAAAAGTATGCTAAAAAAATTACTATTAATAATATTTGCCTAAAATAATCAAATGAAATTTACGAAGTTTAGTTTAAAGTAAATTAATAAAATGCTTTTTGCAAGTAAGTAGATTTTTCTTAAGGAATTTGGGGTTTTTTAATTGCATGTTTTTCCTGAATTTATATATTATTAAAAAAGTTATAGTTTAAAAAAGTTGTAGGGAAATAGGATAATTTTTTCTTATAAAATGTTTATGAATCCATAATTATAAATAGGCATAAATATTGTAAAAATGTTAGGTTCTATTATAAAATCGTCAAAATATAAGGGATTAAGTTTACAAAATTAAGATGTAAAAAGTATATAAAAAAGTAATTATGATATAGAAATATCTTAAATATTATAAAATAATTTCAAGAAGGACAACTTGGAATTATTTGGTCTAATTAATAACAAAACAAGATAATAACAACAATTTTTAATAATGTGAGAAGTAGTTAACATAATAATTATTCTTAACCTTTATATTAACTTCATCTAGAAGTTTATGCATCTAACTAGCTTATACAACTTATATCATTTTATATTTTCCTTAATTATAGATTCTATTAATTTCCATTTCATTACCCTAAATTCTTATTGACTATCTTAATTCGTAACTACCAATAATTATTATTTAAAATAAAACATTATTTGTATAATTACATTTTGGTGTTAGAAATAAATTCAAATAAATTTATAAAAATATTTTTTTAATAATAGGAAAAAGTTTTTTAATGTTTTCAAAAGTCTGATTTGATAATATTAGAAGTATACATTTTTTATTAAAAAATTAATGTTATACTGGATATTCTAATCAAAAAAGAGACAATCTTTGACTTGCATTTGTTTCTTTTTATTCATTTATTGCAATTTTAGTTTTTGAGCGTCGTGAATCGTATAAATAAATAAAATAGATTTAAATGTAAAATATCTTCTCATTTAAAAGTACACAAACACATTCTTTTATGTTTCCGTAAAAATACAAAGTCAAATTTCAAATTATTTAAAATTATTACTAAATTTACTTTGTTGAGAAATGCAATTGTTGAAGAGAAGTTTTTGTTGAGAAGTTAAAAATACACAAACACATTCATTTTGTGATTCAGTAAAAATACTGATTTGAGTTTTAAATTAGTTTAAATTATTACTAAATTTATTTTGTTAAGACGTGCAACTATTTTAGTTGATAAAAGAAATAACATGATATGAATTAAGAAGTGAAATATAAACTAAAAATTTCAATCATGCTTAAGGTAAATCTAAGAAACCTTATATTTAATGTATTACAATTTTTAATCAATTACGCGGAAATAATCTTTTTCCTGTCTGGTAACTAAAATTTTAAATGGAAATTCTTAGCTTCTTTAGATTGTCAATGTTAAAAATTTGTAAAAGAACCTTGCTACTAAAAGTTAAGCTACATCATTAGTGTTTTTAACATGTAGGCATATTCCTTTAAATTTATTGTCATTAATAAAGAGTTTAAAACAAATGTGTAATTACTTTTAACGACTTTGATTTTTAAATACATTTAAATTTTTTCATCTAAAAGTTTTCAGAGCAAATAGTTATACTCCTAAACATTTATTAAATGAAGTGCTTCGTGCAGAGTAAAATCATTTGAATTATTGGGTATCACCTAAATTATTCAATTTTATCACATTGAATAAAGCGAAAGCATTGTATCTTAATTTTAGCTGCTGATCTCTTTATATAAATGTTATTTTTAAAAAGTAAACAATATGTTATAAATGAAGCTTTGTAAGATTTTGAGAAATAAAATTATTTAAAATTAAAGATAATAATACCTTTTACTCTATACAATATGTACACTTATTTAGAATTTATAATAATCACATATAGGTGATTTTTATTCAGATAAAAGAATTTTTATATGATGCATAAAATGCATTAAAATATTTCCTTAATATTCATAAAATAAAATTATCAACTCAATGATTTGAATATTATGCAGATTTAGAAAATTTTGTTGAATTAACAATCCAATAAATATATTTTGATTAAATTTAAATATTGGGGATAAAGATTTTTTCAAGTTTTCAAGATCTTGTATAATCTAGATATCTCTATTATTCTTTCAAACGTATGCAATAATATGCTTTTATTATATTTGGTAGAAAAAAAGTATCTAAAATCTTTAAAAATACATTTTAAGAATTCAATAAAAAAATGATTCTCAACTATGTTATAAAAGATTTAAACTTTAATAAGTGGGTAGTACATATGTTTATGAATTATTGCATGCTAATAGCTCGAGTTTCTGAGTTGTCATTATAATTAAATTAATAAAATAACGTTTATCAATCGTCATAATTATGCATAAAAATATCAAATTCTCATAACGAATTCGAAGAATATCATCTTTTACGAATAATGAATATTCTTCTTAATAATGTTGTTGGAAATACTATCTTCTTCTCACTAGTAAAATAATTCATGGAAGGTAGGATACTTCATATTTATATCATTTAGTGAAGGAATTTTTGAAATTTACTAAAATTTAAGCTTACAAGAATTTCTTATAACACAGTTTTTAAAATTTGATGTTTTTAAATAACTGATATTAAAATTTGTTTTTACAGTAAACATTATTTTAAATTAATTAAATTTTCAACGGTGTAATATTTTAATAAACTCTAATTAAAACATTATTTTTTTAAAGTATTATGAAAAAATATTATCATCATTGATGCTTTCATTGTTCGAAACCCACTCCCAATATAAGATTTGAAAATTAGCATTACGCCAAAAGACATGGACAATAGCTCACGAAGCAAGAACTGTTAACAAAATAATTCCTTAAATTAACTGTAAAGTCCTTACTGGATAACCCATACATAAATTGCTTCGTTACTAATTATGGTCCATTCTCAACATACTTTAAAAAAATAAATAGAAAGTCTTCACATTTCTTTTTCTGCGGTAAAGAAGGCAATACCTTCCATTTCATCAAACAATGCACCTACACAGGGACAGCATCATATCAAATGCTCTATACTGATCTTCTTATATGTATCCTTCGTTCAGCTCTCCACAAGAAAAAATTAACATTAATCGCTAAGCTCCTCACAGAAAAAGATTTCGATTTTTGTAAAAATAGGAGCCCCCTATCTACTAGCTCCACAGAGGATTCTTCAGATTCCGAATTTTAACATATTATGTTTAAAAAAACCTAAACTTTAAGTTAAGAGACAACTGAAATGACTACATTTTATTTACCAATCATATAATCAAATACTCTGCAGACACCTGATAGTTGCACGCTTTATTTCTACATAACATGTTTTCTAGTCGTATTTTATTATACTTTTCAATATTCCTATGACGATGAAGAACCCGATATCCGAATGGTTCAAAATGGGGTACTCTCTCATCTTTTATGTATGCATGTGTCTGCCCAACAGGGGTAAATATTATAAATTTTCCTTATTTAGCAGATTATGTAAATTTTC
>JAPDSC010036858.1:119812-142098 GCA_026290005.1 Latrodectus geometricus
ATATATATATATATATATATATATATATATATATGTATATGTATAACAAATCAATTTGCAAATATTATAATGTTTCTCAAGGTTGATGACAAATTGTTTGAATGATAATAACTAATAAATTAACTGATTTATATAAGTTATAATTTTAAAAATTTACTACAAAGTAAACATTTTTTACATATAAACATGTTTAAATACCTCATTATTTAAATCTAAGGAGAAATTTTATTGTAAATAATGAAGTAATACATTACTAGGAGATAGAAATTGCAGCATCTAATAATTATGAATGAAATAAATAAAGTACAACTTATATTAATTTATAAAATATAAAATAACCTATGATTTATTTACCCGTTATAAATAATCTTTTTTTAGAGATTAGTATCTTATAAACTAGTGCTTAAAAGTTACTGATATGACGTAATTGCTCAATATACTAATCTAATTATTCATTTAAAATATTTTTTTCTTTCGCTGTTGTCATTAACTGCGTTATTTAAAAAATGATGGTAAAACGAAATCTCAATTTGGAAAAACCATTTTTCTTAGGATTTACAAAAGTTCAGAATATAACGCTTTATTACTATAAAATGATATTTTAATGATTGTTTTATATGTATGTCTTAAGATAAAAAACGTTCTTAAAAGCAGTTCTTTTTACCAAAAATTGATATTAACCATTACTTTACGATATCCATTGTTGACAAACTTTTAATCAACTGTTCTGGGGTGAGTGAATTTTATAAATATTTAAATAAAAACACGAACTACAACGCAATTGATTTAGTTGCTAAAAAGAGTATTCATGAATCTTTATGAAAATATAATAACTTAGAAACTTAAACTTATACACTTTTAACACGTGTTTCAATATTCTGATATAAAATTTCAATAGTTCTGATTTAAAATTTGATCTTATTTTAAAGCATTTCCTATAATTATTTGTTTGAAAATAATTGGATATTATTGAATTCAGAAAGAAGTAATGACTACCATATCTCAAATTTAGGTTTTTTTAATTGGCCAAAAAGTAAGTTTAAAATGTTTAAAAAACATTCAATGAAATATGATTATTTCTGTTTATTAATATGACTTCTTTGATAATACCATATTGCATTACATGATGTTATTAAAGAAATAAATATAAAATAAAAGTAAAAACACCTAGCAATACGATTTGAGGATTTCAATGCAACGTATTTATTTTTTGCTAACGGTTAATTAACATAATTTGAGATAATAAGCTCGAATTATATTAATTAACTATGTATTACTATTTTTGTAATTTAAGGAGAAAGAATATTTTTTTTTAATTTTTAACATTTAAATGAAAGAAAATATCTCTTATTCAATTATATTACTTTTTGCAGTTTGCACAAACCCTTGTTATTTAAATTTTAACTTTCATAAAGTTACAAGATACTATGAAAATACAATGGGTGTCCCATGTATTTCACTTCATTTAAATGATTTTAATCTAGAAATGTTTAATATATTATTTACTTTAAGACGCATTGTTATAATAATTTACTATTATGAGATTAATTTGTTGAAAAATCACTGTCAAAAACTAATAGAAAAAGCTTTTATTTTAAATAATAATAGGTGAAAATGTTGAAAAGAAATATTTGCAAAGTAAAGATTTTATTTATTTTTTATTTTTTTATTTTTTTACTTTATATAACAGAGATTTGAATGCAAAATCTATCTTCGAATAGCTTTTCAAAATTTAAATGTTATTTTAAACAATTTCGAAAATGTAAATGTGGATATATAATATAAAATTCTTAAAGAAAAGTTTCATCAGTTGCAGCATAAATTTAAGTAACAAAAGAATTTCTCCTGCAAGATAAAATCTATTATAAAAATAACTGCATAGTTCATAACCTGTGATTGGATCATGCCTCAGAATTTTAAGGCTTTATTTTCACGTCTTTTTAGATCAGTAGTGGGTAACTCAAGTAAAAATTTCATATATAAAAGTAAACTAGACTTGAATTATCAATATAAACTATATATTTAAATTATACATTTTAAAATGTTATTCAAACATTAATATTATCCGATTTATTAATTACTGCTGGTAAGCATTGAGACATTTATATTTTAATAAAAATACACTTATTTATTGTAAAATAGTTTCAAAATTTAAACTAAACTCTACAGATTTTTCAAGTCAAACATTTAAAATGAGAATTCTCATTTCCTTTTACTTTATTTAATTTACAGGTTTTTCAAATTAAAATGATTAAACGTAAAATGCAAGAAAACATTTGAAAACGATTAAGGGGGGATTGGAAGTTAATGTAATTAATTATTTACTTCGTAAATAAATAAAGTTGTTTGAAGTAGAGTTAATATTTTAAATTGTAAGATAACTGCTTTCTTACAAAAAAAAATAAATTCAGCTCTTAATAAGTAAAGAAGAGAAAAAAATGTAACCACAGATTAGATTTTTTATAATTTATATTTTTTATTCTGAATTGCAAGATTAATTTTATAAATTCAATAATTTTCTCAATTCATTACTTGCACTAAATTATTCCAATATAAATGGTCTTAATTGATATTTAGTAATGAATTAAAAGTAAATTGCAGTTATTGAATAAAATAGAATTTTAAAGCCATTTCATAATGCTTTGGATTTAAAATTAAATAAAATAATAGGAAAGTACCATAAAAGTTTCGTTAGAAAAGTAACAATTCTTTCTCATTTAAGAGAAATAACAACAAATGGAATTAAAAAACATATTTATTACTAAATATTTTGAAATATATTAAATTTGTATTCAAAATAATTTATAAAAAGAAACGATCTTATAGTCATATGTATTAGCACATTGCTAAAGGGAAAAGCTATTTTTATTGCAAAATACATTTGTTTAGATTGAAACAAGTAGTTAAAGTATAATATGCTTTATACTACAAGCGTATGTAAAACATTTCAAACAATTCCTCTTAACTTTCCTTTCAGGGACCTTCAGTGAATCAAGAAAACAGTTTTCTAAAATTAACTGTGTAGAAGATTTGTTTGAAAAACAATGGGATCACATATAGAGAAAACAATTGCTTTTCAAACGAAATATGATTTTTTATCACATAAAAAAAATAATTAATAAGATTCTGATAATTAAAGTATTCCAAATTAAGACGAAATCATAAATGTTTTGAGCATAGATATAATATTTTAAAATTATCACATTAATAAATTTGAATTTGGATATAAGAAAAATTAGAGTTGCAAGAAAAGAAACTTATAGTTTTTTTATGTTCATTGACATATAACATTAGTTTTCATACATAAATCCTTGATTTAAATTTTTTTTAATCGTCTCGATAATTTAAATTTTTATAAAGGCTTTCTATTGGAACTATTTAAACTTTAATTAATTTTAGGTTTTTAGTGAAACTTTGAAATTATCAACGAAACCTTGATTTTATGTTAAATTAAGGCACAATTTAAAGCAGAACTTTCTCATTATCCGTTCACGATTTTCTTCACTTTCTATAAAGATGTATATATGATATTTGTATATAAGAAAATGTTTTCTTTCATAAAAATACACATATAACAGTTTTGATCTAAATATGAGAAAATATACTGGTTTTCATTTGTATGTTTAATTTAGAAAATGTTTTCCTGTTACCATGCTACGTTTGCTTTATCTTAAGATACTTTTTATTATGTAATTAATTTAATTGAATATTGAATGAGTTCATGTTTTTTGAAGTATTGCAATTTAGCATCATTTGTGTCTTGATAAGTAAGAAGCAATGATTACTAAGTGAAAAATATGTTGGTAGTATCACACAAAAGACGTTTTCAATATGAATTGTCACTTTAAATGATGATAGATCATCGACATTTTAGTTCCGTTTTTTGTTTTTGACATTTAACAAATAATAATATGGAATTATATCATGCTATAGATAAAATATTTTAATATAAAAAACATTTATGCTATAAAATTATTTTTACTACCAGTCAAATCAACATATCCATTTCAAAAATTGGCAATAATTGCAATACCATGATATTACACAGTAGGATTAGTAAAGTATTTTCTAAATATAAATATATGTATATAATTTTTCTAACAATGAGAGAATAAATTTTTTTTAACAAAAGAAAATTATTTAATTTACAAAAACGACTTCAATAAACTAAATGTAAACTCATTTTTAAAATCTAATCATTTTAGATTTAATGATTCATTAGATTAAAATCTAATGAATGCAAAAAATTTATTTTAACAATTTTTATTTTAACAATATTATATTTTAACAATTGAAAAGAAAGTGGTAAACAAATTGCAATTATTACTTAAAATAATCTAGGTATTACATTTTTAAATATTAATACAAACACATTTGTAGATGAATATTATTAAAATTATGTGCATAATATACATATATATAATTTAAACATATATCTTATAATGACTAATACAAAATGGAATGAAAGGAAATGAGTTATATATTTGTTTTGGTAAGAATAGATAATATGCTTAAAATTTAACTGTTTAATATAGTTTCCCAACTAGTGAATAAAAGAAACTTTTAAACATATGATGTTACTTTATAATATCATACTTTATATGGTACCTTAAAATCGAAGGTAATTATAATCAAATTTGATGAAATGAAAAATAAATGTCAGAGTATTATTTAAAATGATTTAAATTGAAATTTTTATCTGAAATTAGTAAGCGTTATTGAATTTCTTTTCATTTACCTACAAAAATGTTTTAATTGTTTAATTTATTACACAGTTTATTAACTACTGAATTTTGAGTGCTGTAATAAAGTTAATTACAGAAACTAACTGTCAGTTTAATCAAAAATAAAATTGTTTCAATACTTTATACTTAATCGAAATAAAAACGTCTTTCTTTTAGAAAATTTGTACATATTAATTGAAATCTTCTTAGATAGGAATCATAACATGAATGAAAAATATGCTTTTGGCTTTAATTGATCTTTAATAGTTTTTTATTAACAATTTATAATTTCTGTTTGATGAGAGTAAAAAGTAAAGGGACAAAAGAATTAGCTTAGAGTTCTAACTTACAATAAAATCAATGTATGTACAAAAGAAAAAAAATCCTCTTAGACGAGGATATGTCAGAGATTAACAAAATACATGTTATTAATGAAGTAGTTGTACTGTAAATCCAAAAAAAAAAAAATTTTAAGTGATTTAATAAACAGAATCAATTGTTGGTAAAGTGGAACATTTGGTGAAAAATCTTTTCTAAAAATGTGATCAATTAACGTCTATAATATAATATCATGCTTGTTTTAGATTGTCAGTTTAGCCGATATTTTATATTAATAAATTATTTTAGATAATTTTATTGGCATTATATTAGCCAAGTCACACATACGTAGGTAGCATTTTACATTTCTGGCCTTGCAAACAGTAAGTGTTGCTATGCGATGTTTTTCCTTTTCTGTGTGATTTGTGTTGCTTTCTGTAAAGATAAAATACATAATGTGTAATAAATATAACTTATTCATGAATATTTATGCACATAATTGTCTTTCATAACATTTGATCTGAATTATGAGGAAAAAATATTTCTATGAACTTCTTTGAACTCCTTCTATGAACTTCTTTTCAATATAATAATGACACACCATTATACTCCACTGAAAATAACTGGGGTTACAAATTCATTCGCGTTCGAAAGTTCATTCCACAAGGAAATCCAT
This sequence comes from Latrodectus geometricus, assembly GCA_026290005.1. Taxonomy (NCBI): domain Eukaryota; kingdom Metazoa; phylum Arthropoda; class Arachnida; order Araneae; family Theridiidae; genus Latrodectus; species Latrodectus geometricus. The sequence goes on from JAPDSC010036858.1 coordinate 125,531, forward strand.
GAAGATAATCTAAAACCGGCTATTGTGGTAGGAAATAATGATAGTGCCAACTGATAAACAAAATCGACACGTCACATCATCTGATAACGATATGATATACCCTCTAGTAAAGCAAAATTGTCATGTCGCATACCGTACGATTGGGTATGTTTGAGCATTAGATGTCAATTATTAGGTATTACGCAAACACTAGGCTGAAAAAGTGATTTTTCCTTTGGATCCCTCATTCTCTGCCAAATATTCAAGGAATGCTAGTGTTGAATGGCGCAAAAAATTGAAGAAAAAATGTGTTCACAATGCATCAAATGCTACGTATAACATCTGAACAGTTGACGAAATATGTACTCAAGCATATAATGGCGAGGCAAATAGATTACGTTTATTTGCGTTTTGCCAACTAATGCAGAGTTGATAAATACAGTAAAATTTGTATGCGAATAAAATAAATCGAAACTCCTTGAACGTCAAGAAAACCTTAGAGATCATGAGGCTATAGTAACTTTAGAGCAAAGTAGAATGATTAATTTTAAATAGTACTCTATCATTTGATCTTCAGAAGTCATCGGAGAAATTTAAAAAATGCACATAATTATTTATCACGAGAACGAAAGCTATAACACAAGTGCTAAACCAAAGAATTTTGGAATGTGTAAGACATGAAATGATGAGTCATCCACCAACGAATGTTTATTTGCTCAAGAAAAGTAAACGCATTTTTAGCAATAAATGTGGGAATGTGGGAAAAGTAATTTAGAATATTGTTTCAAATGTATACTAAACTATAGGGGTCTTCATATATAATTTTACTACTTATATAAATAATAAATCTGATTTCAATTAATATTTAAATTTTTCATTGTAAGGTTAGAAATAAAAAAAGTAACTCTTGTATTCATTGTTTTAAATCGTTGGTATAATGACTATGTAGAATGCATTGAACTCTTATTTTTCTAAAAAGAGTATTTAAAATCGCACGAAATATATAAACAAATCTTCAAAATGTATGAGATTTAGGACTATATAAGACATAGTAATATATTAAACTGGAACTGTCACTTTGAAAATATGATTTTTATGACAGAAAAGATTTCATTGGACAAATGAATCTACTTTTTGAAATAGTTTTATAGTGTTTTGTTTGTCTAAAATCACTTCATTCTTATGACACATTGTTTAATTTTGTTTCCTGACATTGTTGAAACCTATATTACTCTTAGTTTTAAATGTGTTCAATATATTTTAAATGTATGGTTTTTTGGGTACATTATGCATTTTGAATCAGCTTCCTGATCACAATAAATCAAGTCTCTGAATACTAATTTATCTAATCCATGTTCTTTGCGACATGGCTATCTTCATGTATTTTGATTTTCTAAACTACTTGCAGAATATTCTATAGTCATCATTAATTACTTATACTTATGAATGAAGATCGATGAAATGCTAAAAAACAATCTCTGCTATTTTAAATACTCTTCAAATTTGAGGAAATATTACTTACATTTTACTGCATTCCTGTGATAATAAATCAACTTTAAAACATGTTTCCTCTTTCAAACTTTTAGATTCTGAATCAATATTAAAATATTCTCCTTTTGTATATTTAAAAATATAAGGAACGAACATAAACTAAAAAGTGAGAAAATTTAGCAAAATTTAAAAATCTTTGAATGTTGAATTAATTTGAATTCATTAATTTTTATTTGGTCCTAATATTATTGTAAAAAGTGCTTTATTTTCCCTGCTTTATCACATTAACCTTTTGTTTATGTGTTATAATTTGAAGCCCTTTAAAATTTCTTAAATCAATTATATTTTATATTTTTAAAAATTTTGATTAACTTATTGAATGATATAACAATCAAATTTAAGAATTCAAGAGTTATTAAATAGAACCATATACAGTTATTAACCCTAAATACATTACCGTCAGTTTAAAACTTTAATGTTGTCAAATTCAAGTAAATTATTTTTTATTTTAAAATATTATTTTAAAATAAAAAATAATTTATTCTTTAAAAATTTCTAATGTGGATTAATTGGTTGCATAGGACACTAATTAAATGGTATGAAATTTTATTAATGAATTTATTCTAAAAGTACTTAATTAAATTTCCAAGGAAAATATGGGATCATAAATACATATTTATTTAACAATTATTTTCAAAAAATGTCCTTTTAGGGATATATATTTTTTTTATGTTATTACATCTTTTTTTTAGATTACTGAGGCGAAAAAAAATAAATTTATATTTAAAGTACTTTATTCGAATTCTAAAGGATTCACAACTATATTAGAAATAAATAAATGCTTCTATTCTTAGGTATTCCCATTTTTAAAAGATTTTCTCAACACATTTTATTTTACAAGAAAATTTCCAGTATTTTAATGGGAATGTCGATAGTTTTTTGTTTGTTAAATTATTATTAGTTTCAATATCACCCGCGCCAATAATAGTAATATTTACAATACAAACGTTTCTGTCTTATTTTAACATTTTGCAATATTTTTAGATGAACTCACAGTTTTTCAGAATCTTCCACTATTCATAAATGGCTTAATAACTCCATTTAAATAACTTTTTAATTCATTTTAAAGCAGTGAAAAAGTTACAAAATTGTTTTACGATATTTTTAATCCCTCTTTTGTTAGAAAAATGTAAATTTTAAGAAAGCTATCTAAAGTTGGATGCAAAAAATTAACTTATTAAAAATAAAAGAAAAATATTTAAACCTTTATAATTGTATTTATTTGCTTAGAATCGAAATTACAATTAAAGTTGTTAGTGGATATTTGAATATGGTAATAGGATAAAAAATTTTAATTTTTTAATTTCAATTTTCTCCTTATTCTTTTCTGTTTAATCATCTAGCCTTCATGTTCTATTTACTACAAAATTACTTCCGTTTTCCACACAACTCTACTTTTAATCTACAGAGAAATCTGCTTAAAAATTATATTTTTCTTGCAAAAATTTATTAGTAATTATTACTTGCTTTAACTTTGTCTTAGTTTATTGCCTTTCTCTTACTTACAGATTTTTTATAAAATATTTAAGAAAGAATGGTACTTGAAATTTAATATTATATTTAACATTGTGTGTTCGTAAATTCTAAACAACTTTTTTTATATTACATATTTTCAGTTTCTCATAAAAAATGAAATGAAGAGGTTCAAATTTTCTCTTCAATAAAATTAAATAAATTTCAAGAATTAAACTCTAAATATATAATTTGTTAATGCTTTAAATATTTCTTATTCTTCTAGAACTATTAAAATAAAAAGTTTACAATATATTCAAAACTTTTAATTGGAAGAACTAATATGTGTGCGAGACATTTTCTTTACAAATTTCAAACATATATTTTGATTATTAAATAAAAACGTGAAACATTCAGATGATTTATTCTCAATATGCAATCTTCGTATTCTTAAATTTTATATTAATGCATTTCGTTGTATACTCACCTTGCTTTATTAATTTAAAGTAAAAGCAAAATCCAAATGAATATATTTCTTTCCCAGTTAAATAAATTAGATATGTCACAAGTAAATGTATTCATACATAGTCACTATTTTTTTCAATAAATTTATTGTATATGGTAAATGTAAAAATATTTAAGCTATAATTGGTGCTTCATATAAACATAGAATATTTTAAAAAGAAAATTCTCATTGAAGTCAAAATCTTAAGCATATTTAAATTTCATTAGAAATATAACTTGAGAGTAATCCTTTTTTATTCGTATTTTTTATTTTAGATTATCTCAAAAACTAGTAATGCGTTATATCGATTTCACATTCATAACACATTGCTCGGTTTTATTTTTAGAAGACATATTTTTCTTCCTTTTTTGAGATATGTATTTTTATGTTACTGCAAATATTCTCTTGTGATAATGGTGTTATGACTGTGTTCAATACAATTTTTTTGCATATACCAAGTTCAAAGAAGCTTCTTTACATTTAACTTAATTGAAATTAATGAAAAAATAGCTTTTAGTATATCAAGTTTTTATCACTGTCTCATTATTTTACTTTTTCTTTATATGATGTTTCTAAAATATAAAAAATGCTGACATCACTTTAACTCTCATTGCAAAGTATAATTTTTTATTAATTAATAAAATATTAAATATGTAAAATTTAATAAACTATTATATTTTTATTTATGATAATGGATTTCGAGAGTATGTTTCGAGAAATTGTAATGAAGATTTCCCACATTTTAACAACATTTTTTTTTAAATATCTCAATGCCCTAAACTCATTGATGAATTCTAATTACAGCTAAGTAAATAAGAAATTTTTGTACAGATGAAATAAATTTTTAGCATCTATAAAATATTTTTCCTTAGAAGGTTTTTTCCTAGACATTATATAAAAACAGATTTGTGGGCTTCATGTGTAATTTGGAATGTCCGGAATCAAGCAAGAAAGTAGTGGACTTATCCTTCAACTTTCAAAATAATATCCTTCATTTCAATTAGAAGAATCTTTAAAACCAAAAGTAATCAAAAATTAAATTTTTTATTTGGAGTTTATTTTAAATACCTCATATTTTGCTTGAATATTTTGTATTGTAAAGGTGTGCATATTTATATTTTTTTAGAATAAAATGTATAATTTTAAAATTATTATAAAAATAAGGAGTGCAAGATTATTATTTATCCTCTGTATTATTATTCCTAATTAAATGAATATTTGGAATGTTTTTTCAAAAATTTTCCATATCAAGCAAATACATTTACAGTGTTACACGAGTATGCAATTAAAATTTAAAAAGTTTAAATTGGTAATTGATAAAAAGTTAATTTATAGTAAGTTTTAGTGTAATTTTTTTATTTCAAATTAGCCTTAAATTTCCTAGAACTTGGTCTCCTTTTGAAAATAAACTCCTTTTTGAAAATAATAACAAAAACTCCTTTTTGAAAATAATTAATTAAACTCAATTTTTCCATTAACTTTGTAATTTTAATTTTAGTTTAAAAATTAATTTCTAAATCATACAGTTGTAAAAATCACAATATTGATTTTAATTAGAAAATATTAAATTTTTTTTAACAAAAATGTGAATATTCTTCATTTTCGTAAGCTCAAAAATAATTTTGATCGAGAATTTTACTCTTGATCTTCTTATGTAAGGAAACGTATTTGCTTAGGATTATAAGATAAATAAATAAATAATTATATTTAGAAAAATATTATAATTACATAAGATATTTTTTTATAACGACCAATGTATCACACCAAAAATATTAAGTCTCAAAGAATATAAATTATTTATAATTTTACTCATGAAAAATATAATTTTTCTCTTTTGTAAATACAGTACTTAATTTTATTTGAATTTCTTGTGTAGTATATACTATAGGACAATGGTAAGCTTGCTTTCTTTGAATGGTTGTATCATTTGATATAATGTTTTCATATACAAATGATGATTTGTATTTCTGTGATTTACAATTAAGTTTTATTCTTTTATAATTATTCAAATATTATTATAATCCGATAAATGAATAGTAAAAATTAACTAATTAATATTTGCTACCGAATTCATTCAATTAAATGTGGTATATTCAGTAAAATGTATTAGATCAAATAATTCCATTCTTACCAAATTCTTTCATAATGTGATGTCAATTCATATGACAATATTCAGATGAAGAATTGGAGAACAAAGTGAATATTATTCAAAAATACACAATTTTCAAATGTTTCCAAGCTAATAATTTGAAAAATATTTGAAATTTATTTATTAAAGTACAATATATTGCTTAGTAAAAATTATAATATTTTAAAATCTTTAGTTAAAATGTTATTATTTTTCCTTATTGTAATAGAGGTATTATTTTCAATGGTAAAAATAATTCAAGGATTCTTTTATTTTCCAAACAACTGTTACTTATGAATAGTTGAAGAGCACTGGCAGCAGAAACATTTTAAAATTCGTTCCAACATTCATTCCACGTTGTTGACGTGTGTGATAAAATTAAAAACTTTAAATCAAAATTTTACAATAGAAATGGTTTATCTAATTAATAAAATTATCCAAACTTTAGCTCATATTATTTTTCTTATTGTTATTTTCTGTATAATAGAAAGAAAGAAATTAGTTTTATGTTTTAAAAACCATAATAATTACGATAACCATAATAATAATATCATAATAAATTTAATTTATGTTTTACAACCATAATAATTTAAGATTTTATTTAACTCATATTTTTTAGGTATCAATAGAATAGTGACATTCTATTGTTAGCTTATAATTGCATTGGTACGAACAATATGTAGTTTTAATATAAGCAGGTTTTTGATTTACACAATAAAAATATATTTTTCCCATATTGCTTTATAGTTTAAATCTTAACTTTAAATGAGTTTTCAAGTTTTGAAGAACGATTTTGCTGGTTAAAGTGTTTTCATGTTGTTTATAGATTTACACAATACGTTTTAAAGTTAAAGTTTCAAATACTATCGAGAAAATTCTAAAAGAATGTAGTGACATATAATAAAGCTTTTTCTTACGAAGCAGTATTTTTGACCTAAATACTTAAACTTATGAATACACTACATATGCTTACAATATTTAAATATTCGTGAAAAATATAATTTGTTGGTAATGAATGTACAAAAAAAGTAATCTTTGATCTAGAAGTACTTAATATTATTGGTCCTCATTTTATTTATACAAGCCTTTTTCTTGGTTTATATTATTTCTATATATTTTCAAACAATATTTAAAAAAAACAACAACAGAAGTATTCTTGCTCAATATATTTAATCTGAAGTAGAAGAAATGTTAAATAAGCTAGTCGTAAAAGTGCTATTGACAAAGAAATTATTAGCTTTATTCTCAAGCTAAAAAGAATTGAGAATGTTTGGAAGTTAAAATCTAAATTTATTGCCATGGAATAGAAAAAACAGACTCATTAAAATAAACATTTTTGAAGTTTCTATCTGTAATTACCATTCCGCAGAGTACTGCGAGAAGTTTATTACTCACTATTCAGTCATTCGGAAGAAAACATATATTGTGCAATAAAGAAGTCACGTTTAGTCAGTTAGAAATATAGAAACGAATGTTTATTTAAAATTTAATATTTTTCTTTTGCAATTTTGACAGAACATTAGAGAGACGGTATGAAGTAAAAAAAATAAATTAAGTTTAGCAGCCTATATAAAACTAAAATGATCAACTTTGTGCATCTTTTCCAAAATTGTAGTTAGCTGGTATGAATTCACAAAAAAAAAAAAGATTGCAAACTTAAGGCAAAACAAGTAGTTAGAAAATGGTAATTTATATTTTTAAATGTCTCATTAATCTGTTGAAGAAATAACTAAAAATATTGCATATTTTGAAACCAAGCATCAAATTTAAAAATTTATGTTTTGCTCCTGACTTTGTTTTTGTACACCAGATTCAATTGTGAATTTATTAAATTTTGATAATTGGATGAATAAAATGTAGATTAAAATTTAAAATTGTTGGAGAATCAGTTCGTGAATTTTATAAAAAAGTATAAGGATGTAATTGCTTAGGCGTTTGTATAAGTTTGAAAAAAGTGATCTTTGGAGACTGATAACATTAAGGATATTTTCCCATTCAATATGTTATAAATTGCGATAAAAATTTCCACTTTATATTATTTTTAGTAAACATTTAGTAACTGAAATGACACGAATAGTTGTTAGATTTCAGAATAACAATAACACATAATTTGATATTCAAAGAATTGATTTAATGAATTATAGATAATTTATTATAAATAAGTATTCAAAGATTTTTTGGTGTATGATTCATTTTATTTTCAAAATAGTTTTTTATCTTATTTAATGTAACATAAAAAAGACAAAGAAGTTAATTTAGTCATTAATCAATACTAAAATACATAATTTAAATGAACTAAAAGAACAATAATGGTAATATACTTAGGTGTATTGAACAAAAATTTTCTAAAAGAATTTTAAATCAATAATTAAAAAAAAAATCCTCAAAAACTCTTATTTTTTTAACTATTTTTAAAAAGAATTATGTCGAAATTTTTCTGAGGAGGTTTATAATTTCAGAAGAATTTTTTGCAATTATTTGTATTACATAACATACCATCATTTTATCAAAATTTCATTTGATCAATAATTGATATTTTGAACTGAATTTACTTTAATTCACAATTTTATTCATTTTATGTTTCATTCAATTATAATTAAAAGAAAAAGATCATATGGAGTATTTAAAAAAATCCTCCCAGAATTTATGCAATATGAATTCAATTTGATATTCTTTCTCTATGTTTTTATATATTCATTTATATCATAAGCGTTTGAATCAGTATTGTTTATCTACCATTAAATTTACTTGAATTTAATTTTGTAGTGATTCATTTATTTTCTAGCTTCAGAGTGTAAATATGACAAAGACACTATGGATTGAAGACAAAACCATTAAGAGTGATTCAAAATATCAACATGATTATTTTATGGCAAGAAATGACTGTCACTTTTTTATTCAATGCAGTCTGTGCTATAAGGTGTATGGTTTGGTATGTTGTATGGCCGTTTGCTGAAAAGTATTGTCTTGAAACAGTGAATTTAAAAATTATTAAAATGACATGATTAATGAAAAAATGCTTCTTTTGTTTACCTTAATAACATTTATTATTTAAACTAATTTATATATAATTAGAGTGAAAAACAATAAAGTATATGATGCTCTTGGAATCTCACTAATTATTGTAATAAAAAAGTCAAGTCGTAGATATTTGCATAATATATATTATTTTTATTATTTGATATATTTCAATATCAATTTAAATCACATTGGATATTTCATAATAATAGCATCTATGTTACAAAAACATTGAAAAGTTAAAAAAATTTAGTATTATGATAGAATAAGATCTAAAAGTTACCAATTATGTTTTACGAAAAATATGCTTTGAGTTGAATACTAAGCTTTATAGTGTAAAGTTGCTATAATGAGATTTTTATGTCAAGGTTATTTTCTAAGGAAAAGTAGTGAAATAATATTTTCTTTAACTTATTTTCATCCACAAAGAAAGGTGAAAAATCTTTTCAAGCTGAAGCGTAATGAGAAGAAATTTCAAATACTGGGAGTAAAAGCAAAGAGTCTCTTGTTTTTTGCTTTTATGGAGTCAGGTGACATTTTCTTTAGGGAATTGCAAATAACGTAGGATTGAATTTTTCAATCTCCTCTCATGTCAATTTGAGAATAAGATCAGTGTGGAGAATATGAAAAAATAATCTATAGAAAAATGAAATTTTATAGACTTTTTTAATAAAACGTGTGGATAAAAGATTTTTTTTCACCTTTTTTGTAGTCCTCAATGCACTTTTTATGAGAAACTGAATTATTTTACAAAAAAATCTCTTATTATATTCTTTAACATATGCTTTTCAAATCTCTTTGTACACAAATGTGTTGAGATTTATGTGATCATAAAATCAAATTTAAACGTAGTATGTTAAAAGAATATTAACGTATATTGGTGAGATATTTATTGAAATATTAAAATTACTAATAAAGCATATGGTAAATATCACTAATATTTTCACAAAACACGTATGTAATTTAGCAATATTGATCATAATAATATTAAACTGATGATTATAATTAAATTAACTTTTTACTATTCTTTCACATCTTAAGTATTGTGTAAGATTTTCGAAGCTATTTGGGAAAAATATTTTATATTAATCCAAGGTCATTTTAAAAGAAACTAAAGAGTCATATTCCACAAACTAGTGATGTTTTTAGTGATAATGCAGGATTATTTGGATGCAGGATTAATGCAGGATTATTGTTTGGAAATTGTGGTCTTATGGTGGAGTTTCGTAGGTTTAACCCAAAGAAATAAAAAAAACTACCATTTATACCTATTTTTATATATAAGCCATTTATCTTTTTTATTATTATTATTAAAACTTCTCCATATATATGCATGACGTAAATCATCCTCTTTTATGTATGATTGGCATAATTATATGTTTGAATTATATTAACACAGGTTGCTACACTTAATTTATGCTTAAATATTATAAGTGACACATTAATCATTGATTGAAACAAGCTTGTTGTTGTTCAAACTGTAATTATTATTTAAGAAAAATATTGATGTTAAGTAAAGGTTATTTATTATTTTTTATTGCTTCATCTCGCACTACACCATATACTTTTTGTTTGATTTTGAATTCAAAATAAATTTTTAAATTTGTTCACATTCTATATTATGAGTTAATTTTTAAATCGAGAGTGTTTTAAGTAATTAATATTTTGCAATTATAAATTAATAGATAAAGATTTCAATGTTAAATTTTAAATAAACGTATAAAAATATTTTTAAAAATTGTTGCAGTATCTAGCTTGATACTTCTGAACATTCTTCCACTTATCTAAACATTTCAAATTGGTATTATCTATAATTTTTATTTCATTTGATGATTAATTTTCTGAAAAATGCATAATTACATTTACGCAAATTAAATCCTAGCGAACAAAGTAATTACAATGAAATAAAAGTCTTTTTAATTTAAAAATACCGCATAATAAAACTAATCATTCTCATCAATATCATAAAGTTTTTTTTTAATACAACACATTTCTTGTGATTCTTAAAGTGAGCAAATATTTTTCATTTACTATTTTGTAAGGAATAATTGGTACATGTGCATATTTTTTTCAATTCTTCTCAATTAATTAAGCATATTATTTAAAATGCTTAGAATTTTTTCTTAAACATGTAATTTTTAAATAACCTTTAAAATATTTATTAAGATGGTTTTCTTCCACAGTATATTTCTCATTACACGTTCTCTGATTTCAAAATTGAAAGAGAAATTAAATGAATTTTTTAAAGTTAATTAAATATCTTCAAATGAAAATTATATATTGGATCTTTGTTAAGAAAGATTAAAATATAACTAATAAGATTTTTAATTATTCTTTTATAAAAAGACAATAGAGAACAATTGTTATTTCTAAGCAGGTAAATTAAATTCTAATTAAAAAATTGTTAAAATATATTTATATGTTACTACTAATAATGGATTATTAAAATTTAAATTATTAAAATCAGATTGATTTTAAATCTTATTTTTCTGTAGTAAAATGAAGACTACATGGAGCATTTATTTTGTGTTTCAACTGCTAAAATGGTGGTTGTTTTTAATTACACTTTAAATAAATAAAATTATATTAAACTGATATTTATAATTACTTTTTTACTATTCATTTGCGTCTTGTATTGTTTGTTCTCTTTCTATTGAAACATTTCTAGAAGGAAAAAATATTTATGCATGTTTCGATGGAAAAATTTCGTACTTGATAAAAACTTTTAATACTGAATTTATCTTAGTGTTATTTACTTTTTATCTTATTTCTCTTGTAGTTCCATAAAAAATGAGTGCCACTGCTGTAAATTTTAAAAATATCGCAAGTATTTAATGTACATTATTACCATCAATTTTGGTATAACGATAAATTTATAAACATAATGTGTCAGGCATGCTTTTTTGATGCCATATTTATTGTATAAAATATAAGAAATGCTTAAACCATTCTCTACTTATGAGTAAATAATACTACTCATGAATAAATAATATGATTTCTCCAGTAATAAGTAAATTTTATTTTTAATTTTATGCTTAAAATATTTATGCTTTATGCTTTAAGCAATTTTCGTCAATATTATAGGATATAAGCTCATTTATCTTTGCCGAAACAGTTTGCAGAATAAATTGAAATTTCGCATCTTGTAAAATGGAAGCAGTAATATACTATATTTGTTTTCTGGTAAATATCGATTATAAAAATACCTAATAATAATAATCAGAGTTTTACTGCAAAACAAGTTTTTATGAGTATATACATTTTTGAAACAAAAGTTAAAATTGTTTGTTTATTGTAAAAAAATTGTTTGTTAAAATTTTTAAAAAGGCTGTAGTTGCAAGATAATCACTTGAATACATGTTAAAGATATATGGAAATAATAAATAATAATAAAATAAGTTTTATAAATAAAAATAAAAAAAAGTTTTTACACCTACAAATGTTTATTAAGTGTCTCTTTGGTCACACGAAACAATTCTAGAAGATAATCAAACGCATTTCATGATTTTTAAGGCAAACAATTGGTATCTTAATTGCTTTTAACCCCGTATTGTACTTTAAGGTTAACGGGTTTGACATACTCACTTATCACAAATTGCTTCGTAATTTTGAACCATTGATTTTCAATTTGCTGACCTTACGGAAACTGGCATGAAATTAACATGTATAAGACGATAAAAAGCATTTTATATCCTTGAAAATTCAAATATTCAAACACAAAAATTTCTTGTCTTCTCACATTTTAATTACTACTACGATTCTATACTCGTACTGACTAACCCGATCAAATATATAATGAATTTTTACTTCGACCTGTAGTGCGCAATACAAATTTGGTGAGAGTTTGGGTTTTTTTCAGATAACTCTCATATGTGCACGAGTAATACTTTTGAAAAAAAATATCCTTTTTCTAACGAATTAATCATTTATGACACTCTCATATAGAATGATGTATAATTTTTATTGAAAAAATACAGGAAAAACGAAAATTCTTTATATATATATAATAGTTGTATAATAAATACAAAAGAATCCGCAATCATACACATCTAAATCACAACAGTTAAAAATTCTCAGAATATGGTGTCAAATGTTTTGACTTATCCTTTATTTGATATAATCGGATGTTTCATGAGAAATGGAAGAGTATTACAATATATTTTGCCAATATTAAAATATTTCCGAAGATTAGTTTCAAGTGAATCATCTACACACTTCACCATTTTTATCGCCAGATAATATTAAAAAAACTTATTGTAAGTCAAATGTAGAAAAATTTGTTTCAAGTAGTTTGTGCATTTTTTTAAACTAAGAGCCAAAGAATATAAAGGAATATTTACAGAAAGACTATTATGGAGATTTCTGGACTATAATTTTAAGGCTTTGAACAAAGAATACTTTCAGTATTAGGCCTTCAGGTAATTATGATATAATACTTACTTTATTTTATGCTTACCTAGTTATTTTTTAGGAAATATGTGGTAATAATATAGAATATATTATTCACAGTAATAAATTACTACCTGAAAATAAAAAAACAAAGAATTTGAGGACATGAAAAATTAATTTGTTTATATTAAAATTACTTTATAAAATTAATTTAAACCTATTTCAAATTTAGAGAAGAAAGTAATGCGATAATAATGATTCTTGCAAACAGTTATTTCTTAAAAATTAAAATTTATCGTTTGTAAGAGCATTAAATTTGTAGTAACATATAAATCCATAGTTTAACTGTCAATTTTAAGAATAATGACGTAAAATTTCAAAGTGTTCTGCATTTGTTTTTAAGGTTTTTCTGTGTGATTTAATATCAAACTTCTTTGAAAATCTTAAGAAAGAAAACCAAGCACGTCATTTTCTTTGGCATATGTCAAGAATAATGAGCTAGGTTTTTGCTTAGTAGTTTGTTCCTTCACAATCTTTCATCGATATCTAGATACTTCAATACCATTTTCAGTGACACAAGACTTTAATCCATGATTTTTAGAAAGTGATCCCAATTATTTTCTTTACAAATAAATGAAAATAGAATTATTTCATCCAAAATTGTTTACAATTTTCTTGTTAGCATGAAACCTCATGATGCTCTATAATGCATGAATTTAATTAACAATATCGTTCTCAAAACAATTCTGTATTTATACTTTAAAATTACCAATATAAAATAAACATCAAGAGAAAATGCTAAAGTATTTCATTTATTATTTTATTTCTTCCTTCAAATGTTTCCCTGAAATTTTCTAATTATTTAAAAATTATATAACATTTTGGAAGTTTTTGTTTTGAGAAGCAAACTATATTAAGATATTTCACACGATGGTTACTTATTTTTGTATGAATTGCAAAATTTAGTTTTCTTGAGTAAATTTTATAAAAAACCCAACTTTTCTCACTTTTTTTCAATTAATGCATTTTGCAATAGTGTGTTAACAGATTTTGGTCGTAAGTGGCACAAACCCAGGAAACAGATGCAAAATATGTTATTGATTTCAATTCTTTTACGGAAGTCAAAAATCTATTGACCTGGAACTTCTTAGTGTACAGACAGATTAAACAATTTACATACTTAATATGTTATTTTACAGTGTTATAGGGCTGATTAATTGAAGCCTAAAAATCACTGACGAAAACATTGCTTAAAATAAACTTGTCGTTTAAATAATTAAAGGCAATAAAATGACTAACAATAAGCACTAAAATTTGTGCTAAGAACAACTGCCTTAATATTTGCATAATTAATATGACATTTCTTCTGATAAATTATATAATACTTATAGTATATAATTTTAGAACTATATCAAGTGACTATAGAATTTATTTCTATAACTCACCATACTAAAATAGAAGTAAATATTGAAAACAGGCCTACTCAACAACTCAGGATTGTCACATTAAATCAAATTAAGCAATTTATTATCCAAATTGGAAATGTTTCAATAGAAATCCAAAACTATTAGTTTGTACTTAAAACTATTTAAAATGTTTTTAATTCATCAATTAAGAAAAATTTAATTCTCTCCGTTCATTATTTATAAATTTGAGAGCTTCTAACATTTAAATTTGCTCTAATTTAAGAAGATATAGAGAAATACATTTGTTATCATTTGGTTTGAAGATTAAGAACCATCGCAGGAAATTTATGTTAAAATTTGTTCATACCAAATTGTTTTTTTAAATAATTTCTTATTAAATGAATATATTTTAATAAACTAATATCAGAAACAAAAACCATAAATAATAGATTTTGAGATGCAAAGTTTTATCATTTTATGTACAGACATATATATATATATATATATATAAACTCTGGTCAAAACAATTAAAGGATATTGTAAGTTTTACATAAAATAAAGATATAAGCTAGATTTGTTTTGCTAAAGATGGAAGAAGAGAATCATAAATGAAATTTCTTCTGATTTTCAAACCGTGGATTATGCTAATTTTTAGTTCGACGTCAAAAACGTCGCTTCAGCTGCAGTGAATGAAATGTGACTTTCAACTGAATAATAGACAATGAAGAGAAGTATGATCGGCATTCAGTGAATGGTTTGTTTTGATGAGTACGATGTCACAGCGAAGTCATTTAACTGATTTAGAAGCTTGGAGAGTTGTTGGTAGGTTAGAAGGGGGATAAACTCAAGCCGAAGTAGCGCAAGACATTGGAGTATCACAAAGTGTGATTTCTAGTATCTGGATCTTTTTAGAGACTGGAAGTGCAGGCCGAAGATCAGGGCAAGGCCGTTGATGGGCAACAACTCCGAATGAAGATCGTTACTTTGTGTTAACGGCTCCGAGACACTGAAATATGAACGCTACTCTTCTCCAACAACACCTTCGCTCGGCTACTGACACCATGGTTTCAACTCAGATTTTCCGAAACCGGTTCCATGGTGTAGGTCTGAAGGCTTACCTACCAATGGTATGTGGTAAACTAACATCAAGGCATCGTCACGACCGCAGGGAGTGGACAACAGAGCATGTGAACTGGTGGAGCAAAGTTCTTTGACGAGTCCAGATTTTCTGTTCATCCTAATAATAGGCGTATTTTCATCTGGAGGGAACATGGCAGTAGGAATAATCCAGCGTTCGTGTACGAAAGTGTCAGATTTGGCGGTGGAGGATTGTTGGTGTATGGTGGTATCTCCATTGACAGACCTCTATATCTTTCGAGATGGACCTCTGACTGGTTGCCTATATAAAGATGATATCCTCAGACCTATTGTAGTCCCTCAAATTTAAGTTAACTTACTGAACTTAAATATTTTAAAAATATTAAACAGTAATATTCACTAATTTCGACAACAAATATTATAAAACTTTTCAAATTGTATATTTTTCAAACGAAGACAACTCTGATATGATATTTGCATATTGACAATAAGAAATGTTTCGTAAGAAAAACAATCTAAAAGAATATTAAAATTTATTAATGCGCTTTTTGACCAAAATTCACTTTTTTTGCTAGAATATAATAGAAAAATGATTAGAGTTTAGTACCATAGTTGAAATTTAAAATTTAATTATATGATAGTATTATTCTAGGCTTCAAAATTTTCTATTAGTTCTCTTTTTATATTTAATTTTTTATGCCATTAATTAAAAGCTAATGGGAAATGGATTATGATTTCAGAAAATGCATTTCCTTTATTTAAAAATGTTTAATTACTTAAGTGAATCTCTCTCATTACATTTTACTATGTCACTCTCTTAAAATTAATTGCTAAAATGTCGAAGCGATAAGTATTATGGGATGTAGAAATATTAAAGGTAAAGATAAGTAAATTGTTTTTTTTTAAAAGAAGTGAATATGCAGAAAGCTTATCGTTTAAAAATGTTTTTATTCCTCATAAATGAAATTTCATGAAAATATTGTTTCTTTATACTAAAAAAAATTATATTTGGAGTGAAAAATATTTCTCTCTCTCTCTCTCT
>JAPDSC010036870.1:0-5000 GCA_026290005.1 Latrodectus geometricus
CTGCATTTTTTGAAATCTGCAATATGTAAACAAACCTTAAAAAACATTTAAATTAGCTTAATATGGAATTTGAGGAACTAAAGAATAGAAATATTTCAAATATTCCACGACTTAAACATTTTATTCCATAATATTTATTTTGAAATAAACTTTAATTCCTGATTTTTTGAAATCTGCAATTTGTAAACAAACCTTAAAAAACATACAAATTAGCTTAATATTGAATATGAGGAACTAACGAACGGAAATTTTTCAAAGCAAAAGGTAATTGATTAAAATTGATTTTAAAACACGTTGAAGCAATTTTCGTGAATATATTTTAATAAATTCTAATTTACTGTATTTTGTTTGGACTTAGTCTCCAGAAGCGAAAATCGAGCTGAAAATTTCAAAGTCCAAACACGCGAGTGGGGTATCGTAACCATCACGGCATCGCGAGACCCGATTTTACGTCGACGAAAAAGTCTCTCGGCGGCACTTCGCTGGCGGTAGGGCTGTCGGTGGGAGTGCGGCATTTTTTCGCCCTCGCCGTCAACCGCGCGATGCTCTTGACGATGGTGCTATAGTCCGCCGCCTTATATGTAGGGCAGTGTGGTCGTGAAGTGACTCGAGAAGAAGTGTGAGGGCTGGCTACCCTCTCGCACAGAGACCTCGAGGAGATGCTTTAGGGGTGACCGCCGAGTTCTTCGGCGTGTTTATTTCCGAAAAGTGTCTCGACTTGCGATCGCATTACTACCGGTCTCTCGCACATAGAGACGGTGGCTGTCCGTCAACAGGCGTTCCGGATAAGTTATTTCTGGTTCGCCGAAACTTCCCAGACTTTCTCGACATGTCTGCGAGTAGCACGGCCATCGTGTCGTTGCTGCGCCATGCAGAACGGTAATTAATGAATACTGTGGGTTTTCTGCCCCTGTGCCCAACGCACTGATTTCACTCGATGACGGAGCACGCTCGCCCCGCGGCGCTGATGCCGATGGGGACGTCGTGAGATCAGAACTGACTAGCGAAAGCACTGTTGACGGAGAGTTCCGAAGGAAACTGAACGAGGATCCCGCCGTTGTTGCGGGTGTCCGTGGTCGCCGCACTTGCGACCGCACTTTCTCTCGGATTCGAAGTTGCGTGCGATTTCGAACGTTAATTAACGTGAAAGTAACCTGGTTGATCCTGCCAGTAGTCATATGCTTGTCTCAAAGATTAAGCCATGCATGTCTAAGTACATGCCGTATTAAGGCGAAACCGCGAATGGCTCATTAAATCAGTTATGGTTCCTTGGATCGTACCTTACTACTTGGATAACTGTGGCAATTCTAGAGCTAATACATGCAGCAGAGCTCCGACCTTCGGGGACGAGCGCTTTTATTAGACCAAAACCAATCGGACCTCGGTCCGTCATGTGTGGTGACTCTGAATAACTTTGGGCTGATCGCACGGACTCGCTCCGGCGACGTATCTTTCAAGTGTCTGCCTTATCAACTGTCGATGGTATGTTACGCGCCTACCATGGTCGTAACGGGTAACGGGGAATCAGGGTTCGATTCCGGAGAGGGAGCCTGAGAAACGGCTACCACATCCAAGGAAGGCAGCAGGCGCGCAAATTACCCACTCCCAGAACGGGGAGGTAGTGACGGAAAATAACAATACGGGACTCTTTTGAGACCCCGTAATTGGAATGAGTACACTCTAAATCCTTTAACGAGGATCCATTGGAAGGCAAGCCAGGTGCCAGCAGCTGCGGTAATACCTGCTCCAATAGCGTATATTAAAGTTGTTGCGTTTAAAAAGCTCGTAGTTGGATCTCAGTTGCAGAGGGACGGTCCATCTACCGGTGGTCACTGTCTTTTCTGAACGTTACAGCCGGTTTCTCTTGATGATCTTCACCGGTTGTCTTGGGTGACCGGCAAGTTTACTTTGAAAAAATTAGAGTGCTCAAAGCATGCGTGACGCATGAATAATGGTGCATGGAATAATGGAATAGGACCTCGGTTCTATTTTGTTGGTTTACGGAAAACGAGGTAATGATTAAGAGGGACAGCCGGGGGCATTCGTACTGCGACGCTAGAGGTGAAATTCTTGGACCGTCGCAAGACGAACTACTGCGAAAGCATTTGCCAAGAATGTTTCCATTAATCAAGAACGAAAGTTAGAGGTTCGAAGGCGATCAGATACCGCCCTAGTTCTAACCATAAACGATGCCAGCCAGCGATCCGGCTGTGTTCCTCAAATGACACGCCGGGCAGCTTCCGGGAAACCAAAGCTTTTGGGTTCCGGGGGAAGTATGGTTGCAAAGCTGAAACTTAAAGGAATTGACGGAAGGGCACACCAGAAATGGAGCCTGCGGCTTAATTTGACTCAACACGGGATAGCCTACCTGGCCCGGACACAGGAAGGATTGACAGATTAAGAGCTCTTTCTTGATTCTGTGGGTTGTGGTGCATGGTCGTTCTTAGTTGGTGGAGCGATTTGTCTGGTTTATTCCGATAACGAACGAGACTCTAGCCTACTAAATAGACGCTTCCGATCCTTGTAGTCGGACGTTCTTCTTAGAGGGACAAGCGGTGTTTAGCCGCACGAGACAGAGCAATAACAGGTCTGTAATGCCCATAGATGTTCGGGGCTGCACGCGCGCTACAATGAAGGAATCAGCGTGTGTTTTCCCTGTCCGACAGGACTGGGTAACCCGTTGAAACTCCTTCGTGCTGGGGATAGGGATTTGTAATTGTCTCCCTTGAACCAGGAATTCCCCGTAAGCGTTTGTCATAAGCAAGCGTTGATTACGTCCCTGCCCTTTGTGCACACCGCCCGTCGCTATTACCGATTGAATGATTTAGTGAGGTCTTCGGACTGGCGCTCGGATTGGCCCTCGGGTCGAGCCGAGTGCCGGAAAGATGACCAAACTTGATCATTTAGAGGAAATAAAAGTCGTAACAAGGTCTCCGTAGGTGAACCTGCGGAGGGATCATTACCGACGGTTGTCCGCAGATGGCAACGTCAAACCGACTTGAACCCGGACGGTTTATCCCGTCCGCCGAAGGCTCGCTGGCGTTCCGCTCACGGGACGCGAAGCTTGCTATCGAACGCAAAGCGTCTTGGTACCTCATGGGTGTGCCTGTTTCCCGGCCGATCACGACGGCAGGAGGGAGGTTCCGACTCTATTGTCGGGGCTAGGCTTGAAGAGGGAGCTGCACTGGCTTCTCCGCCCCGTTGGTGCCTTGACCCGGTGGGTCTCTTCGAGCTGTGAGTCCCGGGGACTCCTGGCGCGACGTTCAATGGTCGTGCCTGCTCGGGAGTGCCTTTCCGTGAATGATGACAATCCCCGGAAAGTTTCCCTGTAGGGAAGCGTCCTGAACATAAACTAGAACGCAATAAGGCTTCCGTGAGGTTGCCGACTAAAATGACAACTCTGAGCAGTGGATCACTCGGCTCACGGGTCGATGAAGAACGCAGCCAGCTGCGAGACTTGGTGTGAATTGCAGGACACATTGAGCACTGATTTTTCGAACGCGCATTGCGGCCTCGGGTATTCCCCGGGGCCTCGCCTGTCTGAGGGTCGGATGAGACTTACACAGGAGGAGTGTTCCTCCAATTGGCTGCACCGGATGGTTTCGACTATCCGCCTGCCTAAGGTCTTGATCCGCGATCCCCCTGGCCGAGAAGCGTCGCTCCGCCTGACAATTTCGGTCCGGCAAAGAGGGAGAACGACTGATCGTCTCCCCGCGACTGGACTGGGAGCTGATGACGCAGAGAGAATGCCAGACGAAAGGGGAAGTCGGATCGTCCGCTTGGGTGCTTTCGTGCTAATGCGTGGCTACGTTCCATAATTGCACACAGTGCATAGAACGCCGGCTCAACGCAGCGAAAGGTCACGACTGATATCTTTATCTGTCGACCTCAGATCAGACGAGATGACCCGCTGAATTTAAGCATATAAATAAGCGGAGGAAAAGAAACCAACAGGGATTCCCTGAGTAACGGCGAGCGAAAAGGGAAGAGCCCAGCGCCGAATCCCGAGGTCTCTGGCCTCCGGGAAATGTGGCGTTTAGGAGTGAGCGTGCCGGAGGTGGAACTGGCGGCAAGTCCCCCTGACCGGGGCATTGACCCAGAGTGGGTGCGAGGCCCATAGTCGCCGGGTCTCCTCCGGATGCGATCTCCTTGGAGTCGGGTTGCTTGGGAGTGCAGCCCTAATCGGGTGGTAAACTCCACCTAAGGCTAAATACGGCCGTGAGACCGATAGCAAACAAGTACCGTGAGGGAAAGTTGCAAAGAACTTTGAAGAGAGAGTTCAAGAGTACGTGAAACTGCTCAGAGGTAAACGGGTGGGCCCTCGAAATCCTGTGGCGGGAGGATTCAGTCGGAAGGTCGAGGCGTGCGTTTGGCGATATTCACAGGGTTCTGTCACTGGACCGCATCGCCTGCACGTACTCCGGTCGGTACGACGCATTTGTTTCCCGTCCGATGGACGCCGCAACCGGTTGGGAGACGGCCTGAAGGGCGGATAATGGCAGGTGGCCGGTGGTTTTCCCCTCGGGGTGCCGTCGGTGTCTAGCCGTTCCGTCAGTGGCTCGTAACCCGACCGTGGTGTCGCGAAGCCCCTCACATGGGCTTCACCGTCTCCTCCACAAGGATGCGGACAGATACGGCAGCGGTTCTTCATTCATCGCGCGCACAGGCTCACCCTGTGGCGTGGCGAGGAGGAGTTCCGGATGGTCGTGTCCGATCCGTTGGAGGCTGGCGGTTAGCGGCGAGTAGATCGGTCACCCACCCGACCCGTCTTGAAACACGGACCAAGGAGTCTAACATGTGTGCGAGTCAATGGGTCTCGAATAAGCCCAGAGGCGCAATGAAAGCAAAGGCCGGACATGACGCCGGCTGTGTTGGGATCCCTCCACCTACGAGTGGGGGGCGCACCAACGACCCGTCCTGTCCGATTTATCGGTGGGGCGGAGTCTGAGCATACACGTTGGGACCCGAAAGATGGTGAACTATGCCCGGACAGGACGAGG
>JAPDSC010036870.1:7500-16854 GCA_026290005.1 Latrodectus geometricus
TGACGGGGCAGACTAGCCTGGCGACGAGGCCTCTTCGATTTGGAGCATTCTAGGGGACGTTGAGAACGGCGTCTCCGGCTCTGGGTCCAAACCCTCTGGGTGTGATGCGTAGGTGCCAAATCGTCCGTAGACGACCTAGGTACTAGTCTGGGTGTTGTACGTAGTAGAGCAGCCACCATACTGCGATCTATTGAGGCTCGTCCTCTGACTGGAAGATTTGTTTTTTATAGGTTTCAGTTGATCGCGTGTGCTAATGGACTTTGTCTTTTTTTCGAGAGTATGGTTTGATCGCGTGTGCTTATGGACTTTGTCATTTTTCGCGAGTATGGTTTGATCGCGTGTGCTTATGGACTTTGTCATTTTTTTTAGTTTAAATGCAAGAGCAATGCCATGTATGTAAATGTTACTACTAAAAACACCAGCAGTGTTTTTGCATGACCTCATTAAATATGGAAAATTTAGGCCAGAAATCATTGAGAATAAAGTACAGGTAAAGAATTTGGATCCGCAGAAAAGATTCTAATTAGAATATCATAAACTATTGTTAAAATTAAAGGTAAGTTAAAAATGTATGCACTTTTTGTAATTGGAAAATTTTATAGTTAAAAAGTCAGTATTCGGATTTTAAAATCTGATTTTACTGATTTTTTTAATAAATATGTATTTCATGTTATAACATAGTAAATTTCATTTCTATGTAAGAATGAATTTAAAATGTGGGGATTTATTATGTAATAAGATTAATTCTAAGTTCCCTCAAGGTATTTAAAATTGGATCTACAATGTAAGTATAGTTACAATACTATTTTTTTTTTGTACTGATATTTATTGTACTGACTGTTTTATTACACTGATGACAATGGATGATTTGGATCCTGATATAAAACAATAAATACTGTGATTTCAAGAAGAATTATCATTTTTTAGGATTTTAAAAATTGAAATTTTAAAAATATCCTAAGATTTGATGCATATTTTTTGTTTATTTGGTCAGCCTATCCTCAGTGTTTAGCTCCTAAGTTATGACTTATATAATGAGGCACCCACTAAATGTGTCACATCATTGTTTGTTTTGTTAATGAATTGCTTACCAAGCTAGAGAGTTCCAGGTAGATAAGATGCTGATGAAAACGAGAAATATTTCATTTAATGATTAATGCTATTATTTTACATCCATTACTAAGAGTTTTTTTTTTAATGCATGAAGGAACTTTATACAGGAAATTTTAGGAACTTCCGTAACCCCCTCGAAAAGAATTCTGCAGCTTAGTGGCACCACATGCAAAAGTTCTCCTTTTCTATATTTCTGTAAAATAGAAACTTACATTTTAAATTTGCATATCAACATTTTTAAATATTTGTAGAATTTGATGTTGAAAAGCGTTCTATCGATTAATAATTCAATAATAATATTTTTCTATAATTGTATTTTATAATAAATACAATTGGGATACAATGAAACTTAGTGCTAAAGATTTTAATCTTCTGTTTATAATTTTCTAATGATATCTAAAGTATTTATCGTTTTGGTATTATAAAGCAAATTATAATTATTATTAATAAGTAAACTATTAATTAAATTATAATTGTTAATAAGCAAATTTAACTTGACTTAAATGCAAAGATTTTATGAATTATAGCAAACATTTCATTCGAGTATTTGCTTTCATTCAGTAAAATATGATATAAATTGATTAATGTTTGATATTGATTTATATTGTTAATATTTTTTTTGATAATATCTCTAGTATTTTTTGTGTAAAACTTTTCTTTAATGAAGAAAAACAATGTAGGGCACTATATTTGAGAAGAAAAAATTTTGAAAGATCAAACAAACATTTTCTTACGGATTTTTATGCAATCTTTTTAGGAAAAATAACTCATGGAAGTTAGTCGAATTTGAATTTCTAATATATGTTTAACATGCTGCCAATTACATCAGAGTGCATATTGACGAAAAATAAGATTAATTCATTTTTAAGTCATTTTAATGACTTATGCTTACATTATCTAATATGACAAATCATTTAATAAAGTTAAAACAGAATTTTGAAATAAGAAAAAGAATTGAATTTTTTCTTACATTTCCGCTTTTTTTTTTTTTTTTTTTTTTTTTTTTTTAAAAGCCGAGAACAATTTTTAATAGCATGTTGTAATTAATTTTTCACTAACACTTCATTTTATTTCTTGCGTTCATTCAACTCATTAAATAAATTCTTTCATATTCATTCATTTTTCCCATAAATAGAAATTAAAATATCTACTTTTTTTTAATTTGATGAAAATGAAGCATGTTTTTTAAGAAATTCAAACCATTACAAAAGCAAACATTTTATTGGTAAGGCTAATTATTTTTCTTGGACATTTAAAAATGTAATAAAAAATTCCCGAATCAAAATTTATTTATTTTTGATGTGTAAATTATTTTAAAAGAAAAAGCAGTTCACACAAAGTTCACATTTTTAATAGTTAGATTCTCGGTTTCTTTTACTTGTAACTCCAATTTCCTATTTATTTTTTTAACATAGAATATAGCATTACTGTAAATCTGAAAGCTATTTGATGAGCTGCAAATACCATCCTAAGTTAATTGCGCCTTTAACGCACGAAGCATATTGTTAGATTTGCCTTTATGCAAGATGAATGACAAGGAACATTCACTCAAACATCCATCCAACCTCAAATGACGAAGCAGAACTGAAAAATCAACAAAACAAGATCTTTTGAAAATTTGCCGAAAATGATTGCTACGTCCGTTTTGCGAAAGTTTTAGAAAGTGGGCGCCTTCCCTCTACCAGCAGTTTTAAATTGCTATTATCCAAATGGAATCGACGAAATCGAAATTGTGCGTAACTGGTTGTTACAGTCATATATAGGACGATAAACACCTTTCAGAATTTTAGCCACCTGGTTAGCTTTTTCGCCATTATAAAAGAAAAACTAAAATGTATCGAATTTTCTGTTTGTTGTCTTCTATTTTTAAAACCTTGTACTCATAACTGAATGAATCAAACAAAAAACCGCAAGAGGATATTTTAGTGTCAAATGTCACCTTTCCAACGAGCATAAATCTGAAATTGTTTGATAGATACCTCACGAGATAGCGATCACTACAGACGTCTACCGGAAAAAAATAATGGATAACTTTATCCCCAAACTAATATAACTAAATAAATAAATATATAGTATAAAATTCTTAATTTTATAGATATCCAAATATATATATCTACCAACTACCAAAAAAGTCGCTCCATTGGATATCCTACGGATATTTTAGATATCCCTGTGATGTTCTAATATCCAGTAGATATCTATATCCAAGATATCTATATCCACGAGATATCTATATCCAATAGATATCTATATCCAATAGATATCTATATCCAATAGATATCTATATCCAGTAGATATCTATATCCAATAGATATCTATATCCACGAGATATCTATATCCACGAGATATCTATATCCAAAATAAAATAGAATATACATGAAATTTGCAAATCGAATAATTCTCAGATATTTAAATGTTTTAGTTAATTTTTAATCATTATAAATATACCAGAATTAGAAAAAATTATGAGACTAATTCATTATAAAACCTGAAAATCAGTTGAATGTAATTTTCATCATTAAAGTATTTTGTAAATGATTTTTAGAAATTATTTACCAAGACATTATTTTGAAATATTGCATAGTGATAATATAATTTAAATAATTTTTATTTAATGTTTAATGTTATCACCAATATGGAATTTATTAAATAGTTTTTAAGCAAAAACTCAATTTAAAATGAAAAAATTTGGTATGTACAGTTATTTCCATAGTTTCATTTAAATAATTCTACTTTTCATTGTTTTTGTTTTCATCAGACATGAGTATTGAACTAAAATTCAGTTATTTACATACAGGGTTCAAATTTACAGGTACAAGTCAGTAAAGGACTACTGTTCAAAAGTGAAATGTACTGAAGGAATATTCAAATATTTTATTTAAAGTTTAGTATAGTATAAAACGATATTAAATTAATCACCTTGATCAGTTTAAAGTGTATTTCATATAATAAATGGACACATCAAATTATTTATATATTGGATTTTTGTTAAATTAATAACAGTTTTTGTACATGAAAACTTTGCAAAATTCAATGCACAATGTGAATATGGCCAAAATTATTGTTCGAATTTTTCGAAATTTCTGCTTTTTATAATGAAAATAATAACAGAATTTGAATTATTCGTTCATTTTAAGTTGAATGCAGCCTTTAAATTCAATATAGATTGATTAGTTATCCACTTATAGCAATTTGTTAGAGTATCATATTCGTGTGATTATTTAGATCTCACGTATTGTCTATATTAAATCCTGGAAGAGACATCCGTACTTTTAGTATTTTCTGACCGTGGGGAAAGTACATTTTCGGCTAAATTTCTTTGTTTAAATATGTCACAACAACATACTAAGCATAGAAATGAGATATCAAATATTTTATTTAAAGTTTAGTATAGTTTAAAACAATAACGCGATAATAGTTTCGGAGTGTAAGACAACACCTTCATAAATAATATGAATAATAATTCAAATGATGAGAGATTTTAATCAGTAAATTTCCAAAAATGGTTCAAAACTCTTTTTTCTTACTTGCCACAGTTTTTCAGTCAAGATCCTACATACTGTATTATTTTACGCCAATATGAAGTAAATATTAGCGTTAACTTAAAGTAATATAAAGTATTTTATAAATATCTAAAAATTATAATCCTAAATTTGTTTTAATTAATTTTAAGATCGTTGAATTTCATAAAAATCTTTCTGGGTATCTTAAATATAATATTTAATAAAAATTTCCGTACGATGGTAAAGTATATTTTAAAATGTTTTTTTTTTCCCCATTTAATTGTATTGTAAAATGTATGTATTCAAATATATGGATTTTAATATTGGGGAATGTGTAGATTTTATATGCAAAATTATAGATCTGTATTAAAATCGCGAAAATTAATTTTTGATTTTGAATCGTAAAAAATCAAAAATATATACAGGTTTTAATATAAGCAAATGCATTACAATATTAGCAAATACATCAATATAGATTTAAATATTTGAATTTGTGCTTATGTGAAACAAGGAGAACTGCTAAGCGATTGAAATTTCATAGAAGAAATAAATACAAACATATCAATTTTAATATAAGCATATATATTGTAATATAGATTAAAGTATTTGCATTTGTTCGTGTGGAAGAATTTTTGAATGATTAAAATTTCAAAAAAAACAACGATCACCTTATTGATGCTTATAGACTATTATTTTTGTTTAAAAACTTATATACTTCGTGATATTCATTTAAATGTTTAATAAATTTTGATGTTGAATTTAAATGTATATAATAAAATATAAAAATTAATTTCTAATAATTAAAAAAAAAAAAAATGCCAACGGCACGCGGTGTTCCCAGGTGGTCACCCTCCCAAGTACTGACCGCGCCCGATGATGCTTGACTTCGGTGATCGGACGAGAACCGGTAGTTTCATCATGGTATGGCCGTTGTCATTGTCTAAGAAGAGCATTATAGCTCCCCGTCTCAGAAGAGAGAGGTAAGTATGTGAGAGTCCGCTATAAAACCCATTACGGGTTGGGACTCGTGGAAATGAAAAGAAGGCGGTGTGGTATAAAAAGTCCGCTATAAAACCCAGTACGGGTTGGGACTCGTGGATATAGAAGGAAGGGGGCACTCTGGCCGTGCGATCGCGCGCTTTTTCGTTCGGGAGTGCCGGGGACGCTTTGCCGGGCGCGTGGCGCCCGTCAAGAAAGATACCCTCACTCCATCCTGCGCGATTGCACGTCCAGAGTGCACGAAATTACTAAAAATGCCTAGTAGCAGAGGCTTATTGGTATTCACTCACCGGTCCGGTATCTTATACATGAAAGGGTCACTGTTTTTTCTACAGCACATCGTCATCGACAGCCGTAGTATTTACCAAAGAGATTGAAACGAATCACGAGTAGAATAAGTAAAAAGTCTACGCATGCGCGGCCGCCATATTTGAAATTCATTGTGTTTACTATATCTTTTTCTAGTACTAGTTATATTTCGCTCTGGAATTAGCTATTATTAATTATATCATTTCTAGCAGAATATTTTGGTAAGTACTATCAATTCTTTTAAATAAATAACAAGTACATATCTTTAAAATGCCTATTTATTTAATTCTGTCACTTTGTAGATTATATTTATTTTGTACTGGTAAAATGTAAGTCCGAATAAGAATTACAAACAATGTTTATAAATATGCATAATATTAATAATATATAGTAATTAAAAACCAGTATTGAAAATTACATGGACTCAGATCAACAATGTAGTGCCACAGTTAAAGATTTCAAAATACTTAACTCTTTATATAATGAGTCAAATATCTTTAGCAATTCAGTACCTAAAGAGAAATTAAAACAATGTTTTTTGAAACATAATTTAACTTGTGAATATATCCATTTCACTTTAAAAAACACTATTAAGCAAAAACTCTAGTATGGTTTGAAAACTAAAACAGTCTACTATAAGCATAAATTTACTTATTGATAGATTTCCTTTGTATAACTGATCATATCAATTTTAGGTAGCATTAGAAAGATAATAGATACACCTTTTCTCATTGGTATTTATTTGTTGAAAAGAAACCTGATATCAATGAATTTCTGGAAGAATTAGTTAAAGATTTAAAAATTGTTATGCTAGTCGTGCAATATTGGGTAAAAACTTTTCAATTTTTGTTAATGCAGTAATTTGTGATATCCATCAAGGGCTTTTGTTACTTGTACTAAATTGTTTACTGGTTACTATGGTTATGATAAATGGTAGGTAACAAAAAGGTAAATGATATCGAAAGATGACTTATCCAGAAATTAATGCTTCTTTGAGAAATGAGGTGACATAAATAATGATTTTCATTTTACTGGAGAATCCCCTTTTAAAGAGTTAAATATTGGAGTGATAAGCAAATTTCCTTTGGATTATATGCATTTTGTCTTTTTAGGCATTATGGGAATAATATGTTATCTGAGAAATATTACAACTGCAGGGCTCGGAGTTGTCCTGAAATTCCTGATTTTTTAAAAAACGTCCTGAAATGTCCTTATTTTTCAAAATAAATCCTGGAATTCCTTAATTTTTTATTACATTCCTTTGAAAGTTTAATTTCAATTAATAATTTTATATTTTTCAGTTGTAAATTTTTCTTTCAGTGGAATATATTTTTTCTTTCAACTGCTTTCTATGCAAAAAGAAAGAGAAAAATTTCCCCCTTTTTTGTTCTCTTTCAAACCGGAAATAGGGTTGCCATACATTCGTCTGCGCCTCGTTTTCAGCCATTGCTCACGCATGTCTGAAGTCAAAAAAATTTAGGTTTGGGTTTACCATTAAATTCTATTTGGTGCCTTTACAGACAAAGATTCTGATTTTAGTAGTGCACAACTATTTACAATGATATCGAAATTGTGAGAATTATTGGCCTACGTTTATGCGCATGCTTGAAATGCTTATCGCGCTGTTTTGGAAGATTTTGATGAGTGTTTTGAAAAATTTTTATTAGCAAGCTCAGAATTTTCTTTTTGGAAAACATTTTTTTTTTTAAAAATGCCAAGGATAACGAAATTTTCCGACAAATGGTTGGAACTGGAAGATGGGAATAAATGCCTAATCAAGACATGGTGCCGAAGTGTTGACGATGTTCATTCTGTGGAGGGCTTCGTATGCAAAAGCAGATTCAGTGTTTCAAATATGGGTTTTAGACAAGTGCTTGCGCATGCAGATGGATTAAAACACAAAAAAGCTGTGAACTGTTACAAGAATCAAACACTATTTACTATCAAGTCATCAACTTCATCTGAATCCTCGACATCGACTGTAGTAGTGAATAACAAATCATGGCTCCCCAAAACGACATCAGAGAAAACCATTAAAGCTGAAACCATTTTAGTTTTAGTGGCAATAAAAAATAATTATTCTTTTTCATCTATGAATGATTTAGCTAACATTTACGGAGAAATTTTTGATTCCTCCATAGCAAAAAATCTCAAATTATCTGACAAAAAAGTAAGGTATATGATTAATTTTGAATTAGGTCCGTATTTCAAAACTCTTTTGTTTCGGGATATCGGCACTTCATATTTTGTTTTACTTTTCGATGAAACTACTACAAAACAAATAAAGAAACAGTTGGATATTTACATCTCATATTGGTCTGATAAACAAGGTAAAAATGTCATTTGTTACCTCGAATCACATTTTTAGGGCATGCTGAAGCCAATAAAATTGTAAAAATTTTATTAAGTTTTATTCAAAATAATGGTTTGAATTTAGAAAAATTAATGCAGTTGTCAATGGATGGACCAAGAGTTAATTTAGCTGTTTTAAAGCAAATAAATAGTGAACTGAGTAAGCAAAGTTTACCAGTACTAATTGATTTGGGTACATGTTGCTTACACATAATCCATGGAGCACTGCGTAAGGGTATTGATAAAATTGATTGTAATATTGATGGATTTGCTATAGATATTCATCAATTTTTCAAGCTATCTCCTGCAAGAAGGGAAGATTATCATTCCTTACAGTTAGAAATACTGGAAGAAACTTTAGCTAGACATAGTATCCTTCGTCATGTTGAGAGCCGTTGGTTAACTTTGGGCTCAGTTTGTGAGAGAATTGTTGAGCAATATGATGTTCTAAAGGAATATTTCATTGTTAAAATACCTAAAGAGTCGAAATCTCCTCTTTCTGATAGATATCTTCGGATTATAAAACATTTGAAAGACCCTAAGACTCTGGCATATCTGAATTTTGTTTCATTTTTTTGTAAAACTTTTGAACCTTATTTACTTCTAATGCAAAAAGTCGAACCTTTAGTACATGTGATGTACAGTAAGTTAAATGAACTTGTTCGCAGTATTATGTTTAAATTTTTAAACCCAGAAGAAATCTGTGAAAAAAATGGAGTAAAGTTGCTACAAATTAATGTTGATTCAGGAAAAAATTAGTTAAATTTAAACAAAATTGAAGTAGGTCATGGTGCAAAAGTAATGCTGGAAGAACTTACTGATAAAACAACATTTCTACAAAGTATTAGAAGCTGCTACATAGCAACTTCAAAGCATTTGCTTCAAAAACTTCCTATAACAAATCCTTTACTCAAAGATCTCCAGTGTTTGTCTCCTTATAATAGAAAAAAAGGAAGAGTCTAGGAGTTCATGTAGCAGATTAATTCAACATATTCCTCATGTGAATAAAACTTCTTCAGATTTTGATAAGATGAATGAAGAGTGGATTCTTTACATGTGTGAAGATGTGACTTTGATT
>JAPDSC010036877.1:0-15255 GCA_026290005.1 Latrodectus geometricus
CTTTTTATTTAATCTGTACATTAATGATATTCCTCAAGACCCACGAACCATGCTCTGCCTCTTCGCAGATGACACTGCCGTTCTTGCTTCCGGACCTAAACATCAAGTCACAAGAGATACACTAAATGAACATCTTAATGAAATAAACAAATGGATTAAAATTTGGAGAATTAAAATAAACGTGGCTAAAACCCAGGCAATTCTCTTCAGTAAAAAATTGCGAATAAATTGCCGTAACATCCAAACTGCAGGTGAAAAGAATAAATGGAAAACTGACATCACATATCTGGGAGTCAAACTCGATAAAAGACTGACTTGGAAGCTACATATTACTGATATCAGAAACAAATTCATTGGAGCTACAAAAACCCTCTTCCCACTTATAGCCTAGAACTCGAAATTGTCCCTTAGTAATAAGCTCCTGATCTACAAGTCTTACCTCAGATCGATAATAACTTACGCAGCACCGATCTGGGGTGGAGCATGTATGACGAACTTATCCATCATCGAACGCAAGCAGAATAAACTACTCAGGCTTATTTCAAAATCCGAGCCCTACTTTAGGAATCAACTCATTCATAAAAACTTAGGGATGCTGACTCTAATAAATTACATCAAGCATCTTTCATTCAGGTTTTACAATAAACTCTATAACATAAATAATTCTGAAATTCAAAAAATTGATAACTATAATCCATATGAATTAATACATTTTCACAGACCCAAAGCAGTCCTCAGAATCACCCCCACAACTGAATAATTATCTCTCTTCCCAAACCCTAATTTCACAGCGATTGCCCCCCTTCCTCCCGTTTGTTTACAAGCATTTGTTTATATCCAGGAGTGCGTGGGGCTCTCGTCTCTGGCGCCGATTGTTAGAGCCGCTAAAATGTTTCCTTAACTGCAACGGGCATTTTGCCCAAACACTTAGGTTAATTATTTTATTTCCAATAAATTTGGGACTGCTCTTCTATTTCCTTTGATTTTGTATATATTTTATCATTTATTTTGTATATATCTCAGTGTCTTAATTTCTGGTAACTACCTCCTGTAACTACTTATGAGTCACCATGCAAGCACTCAATCCGGGAGTACTTATTCTTTTATTCATCGTTATAACCATGCATAGATCTTTAAGTGTAATTTTAGGTTATACCCTTGTTATTAAAAGAGTTCAACGGCTGCCGCTGGACACCTCGTCACCACATCTTCGACCAACGAAATGATACATTTAGAAATTAATAATTTCTTAAAGTATACTAGATAAAATGAGCTCAAATGGTAAATGATAATTTCTTTACTCCAATATCAGTTGGTATATTCAATGAGTTGTTCCCCAACAAAAACTTCCGAGAGTTAACAAGAGTGAAATATCTATCAAGTGAGTTTCGATTTGATTTTTTTCCCTCACAGGTTAATAATTCGAAAGTTATTTATTGTTGTACTGAAGCTTAGTAGGCTAACTATTTGACAACCCCAACTAGAGATTTTGTTTTATTGCATCTTATAAAATTTCAGGCATTTCAGGATTTAAAATATTTTTATAGGAGAAAGGGTGAGTGTAATGTTCTCCCAGCATTTCCGACACGCTTGACATTTCTCTACTATTTTCACTACCAATCATGGTATCTTAGAGATATAAAATAATTACAGCACACATTAAAAAATTATTCTATTAAGTTTAAGTGATACAAAATTATTCACTTAACGCTTCAGAAAATTGTGCATTATTAGGAATAATAAGTTGAATGCACAGAACAGAAATTTCTGCTTAAATAAGAAACTGTAAGCAAATCGGTCCAAATCCTAGGGGTAAAGAATTTATTAAAATGAAGACTGGGGATGTTTGATGTTGTTTAATCAAGACCTGAAGTTGTTGAACCGCATTTTAAATAACCACAACGCAGTTCGGCTTCTTGTTTTTGCGCTCATAAAAATGTTTGCACATTAAGGCTAATTTAACCCAGACCTTCTACGATTCGAAGAACTACTAAAAATATCTAAAATCGATGATGGTATTCAAATTTACGAACAGACAGTGTAGTATGCTTGCTATTCAGATGACAACTAGTCATATCCACCATGTATATAAATTTCAATAAGTTTTATGACGTAATTTCTAAGGAAGGAAATGCGGCGTTAAAATTTGGTTAAAAAAGATTAGTGTATAAAAATCTAAACAGCATTGAAAATATAACGTTCGTGTGTAGTTAAAATTAGATATTAAAATCCCCTCACATTATATATAAACAATAAATTATATACCATAAAATCTAAAATTTATCAACAAACTTTGGAAATAAACTTTTTAAAATCAACCACTATTAAAACCTTTACATGTAATTATAATATGAAGAGTATAGAGATTCGTCATACATTTCACACAATATAAACGTGCATAATATACCTGCGAGAGGATATTTTCACAAATAATGAGCGGTATTTATGTGTCGCAAGAAAAAAACATCAAAAATAATAAATTAAAGCCTATATAGTATTCGTAAAATTTTAAACTAATAAAAAATGTATAACAAATTGTCTGCTTGCACATATAGCTTCAAACAACAGCCCCAGTGTCCCATAGGTAATTGCAATAGTAGGAATATTTATTTCGCAAAAAATTCTAGGTTAGAATTTTGAGTTGCGAGTACAGTGGTTCTCAAGATACATGTGACAGTTGAGGGCACTTTTATATTGTAGATAAAGTTGTTAAACGTATATGCTATAAAGTTCAGTGAAAAAATGTTAAAAAATTGTTTACCAAAAGCGAACGTCTTAGAATGAACGGTAGTAAATAGAGCGCACGTTAAAATTTTCAGTTTTAATCCTAATTTAGCGGCATTTCGAGTACAGAAAGACTCCAATAGTAAATCAGAACATAAAATGAAAATTAGTTTGATATATACAAAGTGAAAACAAAATTAATAAATTGAATCAACGATTGTTTTAAAAATTTTATTTTCCTAACTTGCTTCTTAATATTTTAAATGATAGAAAAGACTTTGCACTTAAGATTAAAATCTGGATTTACAATTGGCAAACAGTTTTCACACAATGTTATCGTAACTTTTCTTGGGATAACTTTCGGTAATTTAATAATTTTATTGCTTAAACAATTAATAAAATCTGCATTTTAATCACAAATTGAAGGTAAACATATTGATTAATTAAAAATAAATGTGTGGTGTAGATTGCATGAAAATCTCCCTTTAATTTCAAAAGAAAATATTGAAAATTCAGGGTTATTTTTTCACTTTTAAATAGACTTATATGTGAAGCGAAAGAAAAAAAATAGGAAAGAAAGTTGTAGAGGGTATGCTTTTTTTTAAAAAAATATGCTTTTTTTTTCAAAAATATACTGTAATGATGCTCAATAAGTAGAGATTTTATGCCGAAATTACTTTTCTTTAAAAATGAAAATTTGAAAACAAACTCCAGGTTTCCTGCTTAGCTTCAACAGTTCCTTAATAGAATGCTACATCATTTATCGTGCGACATAATTTATTGTAGGTCACAAATTTGCGACAATTATGTCTTAAAATAATTACAAACGTTGTGTAATCAAGAACTCGAAGTGGTTGAAAGAGTTTAAACTAATGTATCAATATATCGGTACTTGGATATGTCAACCTTCATTTCGAACTGTTTAATTCACAAGAGTTCGTAAAAGCGAAACTACTGTATTAAAAGCCAATTTTTAGTGCACAAATTAATTCTTCAGTTTTGTTGAAAAATCCTGTCATTTATTTTCATTAATATTTATAAAAAATGATGTTATTCCAAAATTTATTATTTTTGATAAAAGAAAATTAAAATTTAATGTTATTTAGGGAAAATATCCAATAATTTTTTATCCAATGTAAGAAATCTGTTACTAATAGGTTTTTTTTTTTTTTTTTTTTTTTTTTTTTGTTATACAACATTATACCTAAAGTATCTAATACACAATTAGTCCAGTTCTCTATAATTACATCGGTTAAAAAACGTAAATTATCTAGCTATAAAATAGATTAAGCAGTGTGTTAATATAACTGAAATGCTAATGTAACTATTTTATTCTATAAGCTTAAATCTATATAATTACTATGCATAATCTATGTAAATAACCAAGATTTCCTTAACATAACATAGGATTATCAATGCCTTTTTGATAATCAAAATATCACTATAAAATAATTTCTTAGAAAATATTTGTCTAGACCTAGATTTCATTTTTAGCAACAGTTTCCTGTCTTTCATTGGATCATCATTCTTAAACAGAAATATATATTTGCTGAGAATAAGCAAGTCTATGATGCCCTAACATACTTATATTTGGCACATTTTCTATCAACGTTTCTAGTTTTCGTCAAAGTTATATTCAAAGCCGTTTTTACTTTTTGAATAACATGTGAAAAGATTTACATCAATTAATTAGGTTTATAATGTAACTTAAAATACTCATGAGCTGGAGAATAAAAGATTAGTTAACTAAAATTGAATTCAAACCACACTATTAGTACTTTGTAGAATAAAAACAGAAAATTTACCCCATAAAATATAGTATATAAACATTTCTTGCTGATATTGCAGGAGTAGTCACTATGTATAAATACCTGACGCCAGCGAACTGATTGAGAACACTTACCTATTCAAACCACATACTATTAATTCACAGGCAGTACAAAAACATAGTAACTTACCTCCATAAAACAGTACTATAAACATTGCTTACCTTATATCTTAATCACAGGCACTCTACAATAATACTCTATATACTAAATACCTGAGGCCAGCTATAACTGACCATTATTTATTCATAATACTTCTGAAAGCATGGTTTGGTCTTAAGCTTTAGAAGCAGATATTAATAATTATTAATTTGTTAAAGAAATCTTGTGGTTTTCTCTCCAGCCATGAGATACTTTAAGAAATTAAATTTTCTGATGCTATTTACAAAGTGCATGCTTATGCAAAGAGTTTTTCAACAAAATCATGAAAAATAATCGTATTGTTTAAAATTGTACTACTACTAAAGTATTTCTAAGTTAATGACATTCAAATTCATAAGTAACATGGACTAAGAAAAATAACTTTTCTACTTGCCGATAGAATAAACCACATTAAAGAAAATTTATTAATAAAACCAACGGATATATATGAAGTATATAAGAATGCTTTCCCATCTTGAGATAGTGACTTATTGAAAAAAAAGATTTCATGGGGGGGGGAATTTCATTTGAAGTTTTCATTTACAACAGCTTTTTCATACGCAGTAAAAATTTCTTAAGCCATTTTACAGAGTTGAATATTCTCAAAAAATGAATATACAACCAAATACTATAAATGTCATTTTCGATTCTAACAAATTTAAATATTTTACACAGAATGACTACTGTTTAATGTAAAGTATGTAGCCTGAATGCGTTAGTACCAATATTACGAATATCTGAGGCGGTTTCAAATACATCTAGAAAATTCTTTAGTTTATATACATACACACATATTATATCATAAAACCAAATTTATAAAGATTATTAAATTGACTGAAAGTATTTTTCAAGCTCTTGAAAATTAGCAGCTCATACAATTTTTGTTTTTTTTCAAACTCTCTTTTATCTGTCACCGTTTTAGGAAATCAAAGCTATTTCTTTTTCTTTCATGAAAAAACAATCCTACATTGATACAAATATGAATTCAATGTAAAGCATTCTTTAGACATAGCTTCAATGAAGTGATAATATTAATTCTTAAACAAAGTATGAAAGTAAATTTGACTTTTTAAATATTTGATTATTTTTAGCACAAGAAAAAATTATTTTTATCTTATCTTAAAATTAATTTAAAGCTCTTACACTAATTTTACAGGAAATTGCTATCTTAAATAAAACAGCTGTGCTATTGATAGCATATAATTTTAATATTAAAAATGAAGGTATTTTATCAATTCAAGTAGTTAACAAAAAACATGGAACAATTAGAAAATTTTTTTAAACAATCGTTTATTCAATTTATGAATGTTTCACTTTGTATACTACAATTCTTAAACTAATTTTCAATTTCTGTTTTGATTTACCATTGGAGTCTTTCTCTACTCGAAATGTCGCGAAATTAGGACTGAAACATTTAACGCTCTACTCACTACCGTTCATTTTAAGACATTCGCTTTCAATAATAAATTTTTAACATTTTTTCACTGAACTTTATAGCATATACTTTGTTTCACAATTTTCCTTCATTCAAACTAATGAATTTCCAAAGCAATAATGACAATCACATCTTGAAATCATAGACGTGAATCTTCCATGATTCACAGGGGCTATTTTCTATACAGCAATAAAAACACATCCCATTCCAATACAGATAATTTTCCTAGTAAATCTCCCTTCTCCAGGACATCCTCAAACGTCTTGTTAGCATTTTTCCGTTGATCAGAACTATCTTGATGTGTAGTGCAACATCATTCACCTAGTATTTCTTTTGAATGTTCCAAAATATCATAGAACATTCTTGAGCTTATCACAAGATTTTCAGAATCACTTAGACATTCTAGATCAGTATGGCCTTCCAGATGTCAAACAGTATTCAACAACACTGGCGAATTTTACACATTTTTAGCAGCTTCATCAACTTTATAAAAGTGCCCAATGGCCTATTTCCCTTGACTGTCACAAATATCTCTAGACCTACTATTCCCTACTTAAAATCGAAACTTTCTATAAAAAGTGAAGAATTCCAATAGTAAAGCCCTAACTGCATAGATGATATTTCTGACGTCACATGTTTATTGGTTGTGTTTTATTGCGCAAGGTCCAAAAAGGATAAGCTGCGCCAAAACTTTGTTTCTATAAATTATTCATTTATTGAAGAAAACCCAAGCAACATTAAAATCATTTTAAAACACAAAAATCAGTGTATATAATTAGTTTAAAATTTATTAAAATTTTAAAAAAGACAAAGGAAAATATGATTTTAAAATTTATATAAAATGAAAGAAACCTATTGCCCTTAAAAAAGCAAAAAGGTTTCTATGAGGTGGCTGACCCACCAAAACAAACATTGTTAAAATATTTGTTTTAAAAAATGTATAACGATAAAGGTTAAAATCTGGACATGAAATTAAAATATGATAAACAGTATGGTTCATCACACGTTTCACACTAGGGATTCAATTCACTTAAAAACAAATGTCTGTGTGAAAAGTGTGTGTCCGATACGAAGGAGAGTTAAAATAACATCTGCTCTTCGTATCGTAGCGGTAAAATAGACAATGAGGTGACGGATGAGAAGACTGTATGTAATTTCTTGACAACCTGCATATTCCCCGATTCCTGCCAAAGAGAATAAATAAATGTTTTGACACCCTTTCTCACATCAGAGAGCGGAACTGATAATAAATGTTGACCTGATGCAGCCTTTGTAGCTGCATCCGCTCTCTCATTTCCATCAAGACCCTACGTGACTTGGTACCCAACAAAATAAAATTTTGTAACCCTTGCCAGCAAGAGATTCCAATACTCTGAAAATTCTGGACATAACAGGATGACTATTGCCTCTCAAAGCTTCCATAATACTCATGCTGTCAATGTTATATACAAAATTGATGATAGTCATGTGTATTCACCTGCTGAAGAGCATAGTATATAGCTGTTGCTTCAGCAGTGAAGATGGAGCAGGACTAATGTAGGCTGTAACTAAAAGATTTATTATTCATGAAAATGCCACAGCCAACATGTCCTGCTGATTTAGAACCATCTGTGAATACAGGTGTG
The DNA here is from genome assembly GCA_026290005.1 of Latrodectus geometricus. NCBI lineage: Eukaryota > Metazoa > Arthropoda > Arachnida > Araneae > Theridiidae > Latrodectus > Latrodectus geometricus. Next base: position 7,752 of record JAPDSC010036877.1, read on the forward strand.
TATGATTGATACTGACAGCAATGAGAATGAAATAGCTGTTGAAAGACAATAGGATTTGTGTCAGACTTTCCATGTTGAGTAAAGGAATGAATAAAAGTGTCGGGTCGTACCAAGGTGGATGAGCAAAGTAATCAGAAGATTCAATCCGCAATCACATAGATCTGTAAGATACAATTGTGTCTTAATTCGTGTGAGAAAAGGTGGGATGCTCATAGGACGAGCATCATATAGTCTTTTTAGACCAAGATTAGGAATCATGGAAAGTAGCGGATGAGGGGTCGATATGATTTTATAATAGTAATTCTGCATTCGTCGCAGGTCTAATGGCAATTGATAACAAATCACGTACAGACTCTGGACGGGTGATGTGCGAAATGCGCCAGAACATATTCTCAGGGCAGAGTGATGGACAGTGTCCAGTCTGCGTAAGACAGAAGACCTAGCAGATCCATACACAACACATCCGTAGTCAATGCGGAATAAAATCAGGGATTGATAAACCCGAAGGAGTGACTAGCGATCTGCACCCCAAGATGTATTTGATAACACCTTAAGGATATTAAGTGATCGCTCACATTTCCTCCGCAAGTATAAAACATGCGGAAGAAAAGTTAATTTTCGATCGGATATCACTCCAAGGAATTTCATCTCATTGACACAGGTATAGGTGTGTTGTTAATGTGAATTACTGGATCATTATGCTGGCTTGTCTTTCTGCAAAAGTGGACACAACTACTCTTCCCAGGAGACAGAGTATGACCATTTTCAGCACACCATGCAGCTAATTTATTTACAGCAGTTTGTAATCGTCTCACAATTAATCGCATATTGGACCCCTGACATATTTGCAGGTCATCAACATACAGAACTCCATGAACAGAAGATGGAAAGTGATGTAAAATGTTTCTTATATACAAGTTAAAATGAGTTACACTTAAAATTGAGCCTTGGAGAACACCCTCGGCTTGAATACAAGTATTGGACAAAAGGTGACCAATTAGTATTTTAAAAACACGGGAGCGTAAAAAGTTTTTCAGGAATATCGGAAAATTACCCCTGAATCAAAAACTATATAACGTACGGAGAATTCCATATCGCCACGTAGTGTTATAAACCTTCTCTACGTCAAAGAAAATGGAGACCAGATGGTTTCGTCGTACAAAAGCGTTACGAATCTGGGTCTCCAAATATATTATCCAGAGTGGATCTTCCTTTACGGAAGCTAGTAGTAAACTTTAATACATGCTGTTTTAAAAGGTAAAAACCATATGCTACGCGTTCTAGAAGATCACAAACCAGGAATTCCGTTCCAATATTCAAAATATTGTGGAACATTCTCTCACAGGTATTGCGCGTTCGTGAGCTTTCTACAACATTCACACAACCACTGCGATCTGGTTTTCTAAAATATTAAACAACGAACTTTTCGTAATTAGTTAACAGCAACTTCATGGACTTCCATTTAAATTTATTTCTGAGAGACAATTGTTTCTAAAATTTATTAAATTTCTAACTTTTTGTTTAAATATTAGCAGAAAATGTTTGATGTCTTTCAAGGAATTTATTTTCTTTCATTTAAGTAATTTTCATTAAAATAAACATTTTCAAATAGAATTGGTTTTACTATTCTAGTATATTTAAAGTGAAGCTTTTCCTAGTTCTGGAAATATTGGAATATTTCAGGGAATACGCACATGGTTAAAAAAATACCAAGATCTATCTCAACATCTCTTTTAAAATGAAAGCATTACTTTAAATTTGAAGTAAATCTTCAATCTAAAAAATCAAGAGGTTTCAATTTAAGAAAATATATTAGGTTGGGGAAAAAGTAATCCATTATTTTTTTTTAGATGTCTATAGGGATCGATATCTCGTGAGGTATCCATCAAACAATTTCAGATTTATGCTCGTTGGAAAGGTGACATTTGACACTAAAATATCCTCTTGCGGTTTTTTGTTTGATTAATTCAGTTACGAGTACAAGGTTTCAAAAATGGAAGACAACAAACAGAAAATTCGATACATTTTCGTTTTTCTCTTGTAACGGCGAAAAAGATAGCCGGGTGGCTAAAATTGTGAAAGGTGTTTATCGTCCTATATAAGACTGTAACAACCAGTTACGTACAATTTTGGTTTCGTCGATTTCGTTCGGGTATTTGTTATTAAAGATGTACCTCGCATTGTCGAGAATATCTATAAAATATCAAAAATTATCAAATTTGACCACATGTCAGCAGTCGTAGCTTAGTGCAAGACCTAAAAATCTTCATGAAAACTGTTTTAAACTTTTTACAAAGCGAATCCAAAAGAAGTTACATAAAGTTCACGTAAAAATAATGGATTTCTTTTTCCCCAAACTAATATATCTAGTTTTCAAATTCATGTATTATAGATGCAAAAAATTCAACTGAAATTTAGGCTAACATTACAGGGACACTTTTTCAAATAATTTAATATATAAAAAGGAAAAAACTAAATGAATTTTAAGTATTTTAGAATATGTGTTGCGAGTCTTTTTGCATTAGAAAATGGAAGTATTTTTCTTTCATGAAAGATATAGTAATCAGAAGGAAATGTAATGAATAAGTAACTGTCGTAACTCAATTCAAAAAACAATCCAAAGATAGGTTCTAAAAAGCTCTGGTTTGGATTGTTTGTCAGCCATATTTTAACACGAAGGCCGATTTGAAACCAGTTTTAAGTCGATTCTGAACCACCACTAACACCATCGTGTAAAAATTTGTTTTTTGGGACATACTGAATGCCCAGAGCAGTAACCATTTAGCTGTAAGTTCGGCTCTCATCCCTGTGTTTGTTAGTGGTTCATATTTAAAATCGAAAAAATTAAAAGATCGCTTTAACTTCATTCAAAGATATATATAAAAAAATTGCTTGATGACATTTTCTGCCATAGTTATTTATAGAGCTTATCTCAACAAGAAACGTCACTTTAATCTTGAATCTTCCTTTTGGAGAATGTTTGGTATATTATGCTTTAAGAAAGTTCACGGTACGAGTATAAATATATTACATCTTTCCCTACAATTTTTGCCCAAAATATCACCATTAAATTATCGTTTCTAAAATTTAAATCTTCAATCATAGTAGTTTTCATAAGTTAGGTTCTTTGCAGCTCAATGATTATTTGTGAATACAAATGTTATTTAGACATAATAGTCTTTATAATCGTGCAAAACTATAAATTAACAAGAACTTTAATAGCAAAAAATGTCTTACTATTCGACATACTTTACAATTTCAACTATAATAACAATTCAAACATTACGTGAATGACTTTCTAAATTAAAAATTACCCCTATATATTTCTCGGTATTACTTTGGTTTTCTTTTAAGACAACAAATTTGAAATAATTTAAAGATGTTAACATTTATTAATTTTTCCACAAGTTTCACTTAAATTTAACTATAAAATAAAAATATTAGAACTTTTTTAAATTCACATTTGAATGAAATTACAAATTTATTCATAAAATATTATGAGATTCATGGTTGTCAAAATAAAAATAATTAATAAGCTTTCATTATCCCTACATTTTAAAAAGTTAATTTAAAATAAAATATGAGTGTTTGGTAACAATATACGAAATAATTCTTTACGGAATATATTAAATCAAAGTTTTTAGACCATATATGAAGCACTTAAAATTTGATAAGAGAATGAATTAAAATATAGGAAACATTTATAATGGTAAATAAAATTTAAATTTTAACCAAAATATTAAGATTCAGACTTCACAATAAATTTTATTAGTTTGATATTTGAAAGAGTTTATCATAAATATTAAACACGAGTATATTTCTTACAACTTAATAACTCAATTTTATTTAAGATTTTTTAGAATGTCATAAAATATATTTAAAATCCAGTTAATAGTTTACTTCAAAAAATTATTTTACAATGCTTTTTAAGTTAAAATTTAAATATGAAATGAAATTAAGAAATATTAATTGTAATTCTTGTCAATTTTAATTAAATATGATTTAATATAACCTTGTAATACTTAACTACATTATCTGTCATAAATTTAGAAAAGTTTCACCTTGCTATCACACTTATCAAGTTTTATCGATCATGAATCGTTTTGTAATATACTAACTAGTTTTGATTGCTCAGATTGCTAATTTCTTAAGCAGCGATTAGAATTTAAAAAATATTTGGGTCAAAGTATTGTCATTTAGTATAGTAGAGCAAATAAGAATTTTTTTTTTAAACATAAGCTACTTTATCTTTTTGGCGATTCCACAAGTGTAATTACAGTAACTTCATTTTAATTTAGAACCACTGACAGCCAACCCTTGCTCATACATAGATTAAAATTTTAAAAATGAAGGGAATATATCAAAGCAAAATTTAAGTAATGAGTTTTTTTATATAAAACTATTTTTTACCGAGTCATTAAAAACTATTTGAGGAAATATTGTGGTAAATTCTATATTATTGTCTTATATTAATGTAATGAATCAAGATGAATATGACGAATTTATGCAATCCATTTAAGAATTTAGTGATGAACCAATATATTTTGTATATTGGTAACTGGAAGGCTAAAAATTGGTACAGCTTATTCCTGTGATGTTCCACTGCTTAGTGAATATAGATAATTTAAACATTTTCAATTATATGTTCCAAATTTGGATAACAAACATTGAAACATATTGAATGATTCTTCAAATTAAGAAAGTAATACATAATGAATTTTAAAGGAAAGTAAATGGAACATATTTGCAGGTATGGATGAATGCCAGAAGTTTTAAGGTTCAATAGAAATTAGTTTTCGTTATAAAAATTACTTATCCCTTTGGAGAATTTCAGCATGTATATCATAAACATTAAAAATTATAATATTAAAAAAAAATATATATAAAGAGAGAATTTAAATTATGCAGTTGTTTCATATGAATGTGAGCCTGAATGAAATATAAATTTTATAAAAAATTTATGAGATTAATTAGTTATTGCTTTTAAATTATTAAAGGTAAATTTTGGGCTGTCTTTATAAATGATTTTAACGTGTTTTTAAAAAAATAAATCAGATGTTTTAAATATTTATGACCGGAAGTAAGGAGGCAGGTCAGCTATTAATAGTTGAAGTCGCGTTCTTCTTGTTCTGATTGTAGGCCTTGTGGGCTGTCGAATTGTATTAGGGTCTGAAAATAATTTTAAGATTTAATAAAAAATCATGGCAATGATTTTAATATATGAATAAGTTAAAATCCTATAAGAAGCTTAGAAATTATTAAATTTAATAATTATCAAAATAAAAACTCACTTCTTATAAATCTTCCCCGGCTGTCTCTTAATTGAGTGGAAGGTTTCTTTTTCGGGCGGCCTCTCGGTCTCCCTTGGTAAACAGCTCGTTGAGGTGGTGAGCCTCTGTCTGATGGAGGAGATGGTGGTGGCTGCCTACTTAAGTAGTTGAGGAGACCTTGGGGCAACCCAACTTTCAACATTTCGACCTCACCCCTTTTTTTTTCCTCATGCGTCTTGGTGGTTGGGGAACTGGTTCAGTTTCATCATCATCATCATCTGGAAGACAGTATCAATGAGAAATATAGTTCAAATTTTAATCATTTTGAAAATTGATTTCTATTATAATAATATGTCTTGCTTTGTTTACAAAAGGACATTTTTCACTACTTATTTTCTTTTATGAAACCACAAGTTTGAATATTTAATACTAAATTAGTGCATTTGAAACAGATCTATAATTAGTGTCTTAAAAATTTCTTTGTTATTAAGAACACTTATTGTTAAATGGATGCCTAAATAAAGCCTGAATACCGTATTTTCTTGTATATAATCCGCGGATTATGTGTTAAAAAAAGTTTCGAATTTCGTTGTGCGTATTATACGCCGCCCTGGATAATCTGATCAAAAAACATTCTCCATCAGAAAAGCTTACATGAAAGTTTTGAAAAAAATACTCTTTATTTTTCATAAAATAAATAACAGGTGGTACCAAGATACACCTGAGTTATTTAAACTATAATCGGCTTTGTTCAATTACGTTCAAAAATAAATGCGGCTCCTCTTAAAGATATTACAGTTGTAAATTCGCTAACGTCATTGTGCAATTTGCCTTGACGTGAGCTGTTTCGTTTTGAAAATATTCAAATTCGTATATCGTCATATGAAAGTGAAAACTTTTAAGTTATACAGCAGATTTTAAATTAAAAGCTATAGCGAAAGCAAATAAAAAAAATGGCGTCAAATGTGTTAATGTGAAATGAAAAACAAAGCATGCGCGGTATAAAAAAATTGTATAAAATACGCAATTTGTGAATAATCCATTTCTTTCATTTAAATATTAACGAAGCAAATATATATTAATTTAAATATGTCTAAAATTGACATATGAAAAACATTTTGAAAATACTTGAAACAATATTATGTAAGAAAAAAATATGTATTGATAACAATCAGTAATTTGAAAACCATTTGCATTCATCAATTGCTGTCATATAAAGTCAAATTATTCTATGTAATTATAAACCACTGAAAACAGTAAAAAGCATTTTAGAAACAATGCTATCGCGAGATATTTTCTTATACACACTATTTTACAGAGCACAAAATTTTTAGTGGTTCTTCACATTGAAGTGAAGGGAAATCCCATCCATTCACACTGAAATCTGCTAAAAGAATGTTCATGTAAGTACTTGGAATTTACACAGCCCTCACGACAATGAGCAAAGTATTTAAGCAAGGTGATAAACTTCAAATATGAATGCAGATGCATTAAAACGTTTATTCATCCTAATTCGCCAAGAATTATGTAACTTTAATGATTTTTTTCAGTTTGTACACAAACATAGCACTGCTTTCAAAGCAACTATTTCTGGTTCTATGGCGAAAACAAATTTATTACATAGATAATGATCATGTTTACCGATATACGATAAACGCCCGAAGTAGTCATCAATAAAATTTAGAAATATATATATTCCAGAAAAGTCATTTCATATCATTTTTCTTTTCACTATTTCAGAATAAATATCTCTGAAACCTAAAATTAATGATTGATCGTTAAAAATTGTTAACTAGAGTATAACTTAATTTTGAAATTTAAGCAGATACAATTAAGATTCTTCAAATGGTCAATACTTTGTACCTTTTTCTTAAATAAACGATACATGAATTGTCAATTTAAGGGTCTGCATGAGGCTTACAGTCAGAAAAAATAACAGTAAAATGTATTTGTATTCAAAATATGTTATTTTCTAAAATTATATTTATAAATTACACTATTTAAAACAAACCATCTTTTATATTACAAAACCTTTTTTAGCCAGATATCTTATAATGGTAACAAACTAATATTTAAGAAAAACTATTAATTAGTATCTAGGAAGAAGTAAGATCTACTATAAATTATCGATTCATTTTAAAATTAATGTTTTTAGAAAACTCTTACTTGGACACATAAACGATGTCGTCAAAAAAAAAAAAAAAAAAAAAAAAAAAAAAAAAAAAAAAAAAAAA
>JAPDSC010036878.1:11182-22828 GCA_026290005.1 Latrodectus geometricus
TCACCTTCAAATAAGTGAAATGATACATGGCAATTGATATTTAAATTTGCAATCTTGAGAAAATAATAATTCAGTTTTAAATCTATATTTTAAAATACACAAGTGGAAAAATTTTCCTAAAAAAGAAATCACTTTCTAAGTAAGAATATTCATCTCGAAGTATATTTTAAAAAAGCAGTTATGGGACTAGAAAAAAAGCATATTATTGAAGAATGCTTAAAACAATTGAATTGAAAACAATTTTGAGGAAATAAAACTCATGCCAATAAAAATCAAAAAAGTAAATTAAAATATATTTGGCAAGGAAATTCATGTGTTAAGAAGATTTTAGAAGCATATTTAAAATTGATTTTATAAGTTGTTAAAATGATGAATCACGAAAAAAAATCATTAAAAATAATAAAAATATATCAAGAAATAGGAAAAAAAAATATTTATGTTTAATGGCCATTTTTTATAACTTTTGTTTATACAGTTTCCTTGTATCACATTATCAAATCTTTGTAACTTCTTCTCACATTTCTTTGAGAATATACAAATTTGCCGCACTCATATAAATACAACACTAGAATTCTGCTGATATGTTATATCTATAGATAACATTAATACATAAGTTTAATTTATTTGTTGTTAAATACTTTAAAAATAAATATTCTTAAAGTTAGATAAATGGTACAGGGAAAAAAAATAATATCGAAACATTTTCTCAAGCTGCATTTTCGTTGACACAATAATATTTTTACACATTTTAAATAAAATAAAAGAACTTATTTTACAAAATGTTTAAATTCTTATAATTAAAATTGATAATTTTATTGTTGTCTTATACAAATGGCATTTTTTTATTGGATATTTTCAATTTGCTTGAGATTTAAAAATATAAAATTTCTTAAGAAAAAATTTTAATCTTAAATAAGACATACTTCTGCACAGGCTCCAAATGTTAACCAAGAATTAGCCACTAATTCAAGTTCTTGTCCTTTATGTGAACTTTTAACTACAGAGCCTTCAACTTTAATTGAACTTCCATATGCAGGCCATTTACTTCAAAATAAAAGGAAAAAAATTTAACTGTATAAATTTTTCAAGAAATCTTAACAATAATTGTGTAAATTGTCAACAAAATGAGAATTTACAATAAAAATTTTATTTCATACGTTAATATTTTTATATATATATTTGATTTTTCTCATGATGATTCAAAATACAAAAAATAACACATATCATTCAAATGTTAATTATGATCAAATTACGAAAATAATCATTTTATAAAATAACATTTTAAATCTTATTTAGCAGATGTCAAGAAATATGTATTTAACACTATGTTATATAAGAACTGTATCATAATCACAAATCAAAACATGTTTATTATGCATTTAAAATAATGTAGAGCAAAAGCATTTATTTTTTCCACATTTTAAAATATTTGACATGCAGAGAAATGAAATTCAAAAGGGGATAATACATTTGTTTTATTTGAGAAGAATGCATATATATAAATACCTAATATGGCTAAAAAATACTCATATTATACGCAAAAATACAAGTAGATGAATGTGAACAATAGAAAACAAAGAAAATAAAATTTATTAATCATATTTAAAATATTTAAGCAATTTTAAAGTTTACTGATCAACTAGTTTTTAACTTTATTAGATAAAATAGAGCTTAATATTTGTTTTCTCTTTATGGTTAAAAAAAGTAAACAATAAAAAATATTTTTCTAAAATTTTAAGAATAATCTCATTTAACCTTTTAGATTATTGGTAAAGATAAATGTTGGTGTTTTTTTTTTTTTTTTTTTTTTTTTTTTTTTTTTAATAGGGAGATAAAAATTGTTACAAAAACTTACATTATAATGTAACATAATATTTTTTTCAAGCAAGTATTTTATCTCTCAAAATTTTAGTAAATTAAATCCATGTCAAAAATTTAAAAATAATTAGAAAATCACTCATAAGAGAAATTACACCAAAAACAAAAACATATAATTGTACTGAAATGGAGAATAAGAATGTTGTGCAATTTGCCTGTTAAGTTGATTTATCAAGTACAGTTGGCTCATTTTTTTGTTTAAAAATTAGATAACGGAAAAATAATAAATTTACATGTTATTACTTAAAATATTTATGTGAAATTATTTATTCAATACTGCTAAGGATATTAGAATCTACAACTGGATATTTTTATAACTATAGAATATTAATATTTTTACAAATTAAATAAATACATAGCACATTTGCAAATATAAATCAAATCATGTAAATTGTTTTTTACATTATGTAATCAATTATACATATTAGGTATAAAAAATTCAAGTTATTAAATGATTTCATGCGCATATTTTTTTCAGTTTTATAATCATTAAAATTGATATTAGAAAATTAAAAGCATAGATTAAAAATATACAAATATTTTACTTTAAATCCATCAACAGAATGAGAAATTAAACTTTTATCAGTTATTATACCTATTACTTTGGGTATTAATCAAAACTTGTAATCTGTCATGACATGTCCCATCAATAAGATCAACAAAATATACATCCTTATGTTTTCGTATAGACTGGACCCATCCCTGGAAATAAATATATTAAAAGGGTTTTTTTTAGACCGACACAATTTTATTAATACATGTATTTTAAGAAAAAATATTTAAGCACATATGTATTAAATATAAGGAAAATTGCTTTAAAAGATATATTTGATATATTAAATCAAAAGATAATTACTTAAATTTAGCAAGATACTTTTTTAAAAATTAATCTTTAAAACATACTTTAGTGAAAATTAAATAAAAAATACAGTAGTTCTATTTAACAAGATTTAAAGAGAAACTTAAACATGACAAAGAGAATAATATAATTGAGCACTATATATTTAATTTTTTAATATAAATTAAATTTGTAAAATATATAGGCAAACTTTGCACATATTGAATGAAAAAAAAAAAATTTCCTTTATTAATGATATTTTGTAAAATAAAAAATTTAAAGATATTTCACAAAGGATTTTGTTTTTGCCTGAGTATTTCTCTGTGTTCAGCTGTCATTTAAAAATCTTCAGTTAATTTATGAATGTTGTGTTCTAAAATATTATCATACATTTTTAGTGTAAAACTTAAAGGTGCTTACATTTTTGTTTCTCAAGAAAATACCCTAAGGTAAAATGAAAAATCATTAATAAATGCCAAATTATTGAGACTGGTTTGTTTTTCACTAAATTTTTTGTATATGAGGACTAATTAGGTAAGGATTTACAGTTTAAAGAAGATTCCAAACCTTAACAAGAATCTAAGTCCGAGGTAAGAGTAAAATTCATAAATTGGTGACTGAAAGCCAGAACACTAATTATTTGAGTGCCAGCTTGCCTCAAATTATTAAAAGAATGAAAGAATAGGTATGTTTAAAGTAGAACACATACATGATTTATATATATATATATATATATATATATATATATAGATATATTAGGTCAATAAAAGGTTCAATTTATCAGTAAAAAGTTATATAATTGAAAATCACAATCATTTGTCACTTTTTTTTGTTATTTGAAAAATTATTTACATTTAAGTTTTCTTCATAAATGTAATAATGTTAATATTTGGCATTTAAACCTTGAACAACTAAGTGAAGCAAAGAATATTTTTAGTAAGCAGACTAAAAAAAATAAAATATTGTTGCATATTTATACATATAAATGACTCATTAACTGAGCAAGATTATTAATATAGGGGAAAAAAGAAACAAAATTATAAACTGGTGTTGCTTTAGAAATGAATAAATTTTCTTTTCTTTATTTTTTAAACTCTTTAAAATTTTTAATGCTGGAGAAAGATTCATTTTAATAAAATTTTCCTTAAATGTGTTGTTAACTTGCTTAAAAATTTTTTCAGTTTTTATTAATTGTTATTATTTTTTTTAATCACATCCACAAAAAGTGCATAAGTAAAAATTTAAATATTAAGTGCAATTTATTACATTTAATATTTTTGCAAACACTACAACATAAAATCAAAATTCATTCCTGTACATCAAAAATTGATTCACAGTTGATTTTAAAGTTGGAGCCAAGACTGATGAGAAAAAGCTATACCAAGTTATAGAATTTTTATATGAATATACTTACATTCACGCTGCAAATTCAATAAATATGTGTATACATTAGTTATGATTGTTATAGTACATGTCTACTAAATATTATCCAACAATAAGAAATTTTTGACATCAAATAGGTACATTTTGATAATTTGATTTCTCACTCAACAATCCCTTTTTAATAAACTACATCTAATATGACTGATATTTACTTAAAAATAAATTCTGAATAAGCATCTTGGGCAACTTTCCACACCCAAGATGTTTATAATCACAGAATCTTACTACCAATTACATATTTTGGGAAAAATGTTAATATTAAAGATAAAAAATAGTAAATATTTTTATTTTTAAATTCAGATTTTCCCTTTAAGGTCAGCAAAACGTTTTCTAGTTGAAGCTTAACTTGCGAAAGCTGGCTGACTTCCCGCAAGTTAGTTAATTAACTGATCCCCAAGTTAATTTCATTCATAAACTTTATACCCATTTATACATTATATATTCATAGGAATATTTAATTAATTAAACTAATATATTTTAAGATGTTATTAAGAGAAAAGTATTTAAAAACATTACCCTAACTACAACTATTTCATTGATTGGTTTCGTTATTAAAATTTCTTTAACAGTTAAAAGTGAAACATTTGTACAAAAATATCTAGAATGTTTTAGTGATAGTTTGTGAAATAGATATCTAAACATTTTTATTTATTTTTTAAGAATGCACTCAAGGAATATTTTCCAATGTTGTAAGAACCGGTGCAAATAATCGTATCTATAGATTGCTTATGTTTAATTGTTTACAAACAAACATAAACTGTTGCCGTTCATCTTAAAGTTAGTATAAATAAAATTATTTTAAAAGTGATTCTTCAATTAATACAGATTTCCACTTTTCATGTACAGCCGAAAACTTTGACATCCTATCTGAGACCAAGGTGGCCTAGTTGCTTAGGCAGCTTATTCTTGTTATCGGAAGATAGTAAGTTCGAATCCCAACCAAAAATCCACGTTTTCACTAAAGGTGACTGGGGCAAGTTAAATAGATCGTGGCCATAATGTCCTCTATGTAAATTGATATCTCTGAATGAGGCAGGTCCAGTATGTAGCTCTTCTGCCTGGTCTCTGCTTGTAAATTACGAAAATTTACCCACTTTTTCATTGTGAACTACACGCAAAATAGCATAGAGATTAAAAACTGTTCATTTGAGTCCTTGACATCAAATTCAGTTAAAAACTTTCAAACTGATAAGACTTAGCACATTAAATTTTCAAAGGGTATAATATCCCTCTATTGCATGATATACTTCGATTCATAGAATCAAGGTTCGATTCTGTAAATCGAAGCTTGATTCCATCATTTAATTAGACTTGGATCATTAGCATAATTCTCTATACCTAGATAAGATACTTAGACTATAGAGGTGGGCTGTACAAATAAGTGGAAGCAATCAGATGGGAGTCTTCGTAATTTAGAAGCCGGGATCAAGCAGAACACCCCTAATACTTGAGTTATGATTTCAAAGGTACCATTTCCCTTGGTGGTCATCGCGATTGCGACCTATTTAGCATAACACAAATTTTTATTTTTCCTCTACAGCCGAAAATTTTGACTTCCTACTGTAGACCACGGTAGCGTTGTTGCTTAGGACATTCGCACTCACTATCCTCCAATAATGAGAACGATGCCATAACCAACCAGGGATAGTGGCACTTAACTTGATACAGTTCAAAACTATGAGTTTAGTGTCTAAAGTTTGCAAGAAATAAAAATTTAAAGCATAAAGAATGTAACAAGAAAGCAAGTAGAATCGGCAATAGTAACACTGTAAGCAATCTACATAGTCAAATTTATTTAATGCAACATGGGATGGATTGGCTTTTGAAGTAACGGTCATTAATAAGGCTGTGGAGAATATGAAATTTAAAAATAGATTCAGAATTATAGAAAAGAAAAGCTTTCACAAAGCATTATGGTAATGATGGTTACATTATTAACAAAATCTAGCTATTTTTTTCAAATAAGAGTTATGTATTGCTATCACATGTAGTTGAAAATCCCATGTTATTCTAATTCTAGGATTCAAAGTATTAGTTTTACTCTTTATTATATATATTTTTTTATTGGTTTAAATGATTATTTTAATTAGTATAAATATCAAGATGCTTTTTCATTTTAGGAAAGGTGTCATTTTGAAATTGAAAATGCGAAAATCGTATACAGTATTGTTGAATTTTATTCCAGTGAAACTTTATCGAAACTGTTATGAATTCTGCTCACATAATCTATAAAGCTTTTAAAGCTACCATTAAAAAGGGAAGAAATAAAGTTCCAAAGCTGAGTTCTTATCGAATATTTTAAAATTATCTCGTAGAAAACGTAAAAGAACTAATGAGTGAAATTGAGAAGTAGAGGACTTTAATAAATGTGTTTCATATTAAATAATTTAAGAATTTAATATACAAAAAAGAAAATGATCATCTATCAGGAAATTATCACGAATTTGTGAAAAATAACTAAATTTTCATGGAAAAGTGACACATCGTACAATGCCTTACTTTTATTGAAATTTTGTTGGAAAATGTATTCAATAAAAGGGTACAGATGGAAATGCTAGATATTTTTTGTTGGATATATAGTCTTATTTGTAAGAAATAAAACATCATTGGAATGTTGGAACCGATTGTCTAAAGATAAAAAAATTGTATAGATAGAACTTGATATTTAAAAACAATGCTATCAAACTAATGCAGTTTTGGGAACATAAACAAATGTTAACGTAAAAGTAGGCATTATTTAAATAATTGAATTACCTGGGAATATGAGTGATATATCTGAATATGCTTCGTTAGCATTAAAATTTTATAACAATAATTTTTTTATAAATGTTGATGAATATATTCGTGTAGTATGTACATTGTGCATTACTATGGTAGCATCATGAATGGTATGTAAGTTTTTGATTTTTTTCAAAGGGTAAAATGTTGTTCTTTTCAGATTGTCAACGAGGCCAAATTGCAAGAATTTATTTATCACGAGAAGAGTGTGTCCTAAATATTCAAACTTCCAAGCGTGTCTAGAGGTATGGTCTCTAAGTCATGATAACAATCAGACAGCTCCGCAAGAGATGCTAAACAAATCAAGAGTGAACGGAAAGAGAAGTTCAGTGAAAGAGATGGAGGGGGGGGGAGTATTAAAGATGATAGTACTACAACTACTACTACAAAAACCAATTTCTGCAAAAAATTGTTAAAAAAGTAAACAATTGCAACAAAAGTGATCACAAAGTTCAATCAGCATCGTTCTTATTCAGTGTCAATGATTGAAGTTAGAAAGCACTTTCATGAGGAGAACATATACAGCAAAGCAACAATTCCCAAGCCAATTATCACAGAATTAAATATCATATCACATAAACCTAATCGATTGATAAATCGTAGAAGACATCGAGTGTCTTTCGAGCAACCTCCTATCTTTGATCGAGAAAGAATTGCAGCCTGAATGTGAATTACGAATAGCTATAGGATTCAGAGTAATCGGTATTCGTGTTGGATAATACTAAGAAACTGGTATGTATCTGTAACCGCTGAATGCAGTAGGAAGCGACGGACTGATGGGATCGACCACAGCCTATTCGTTGCATCAATGAATTTGTTAAAAGACTTATTACCCATATGTCAGTGATGGATCTCATCATGCGAACCATATCACAACAGATTCAATCCGTTATGCATCGTTCAGTGTTTGTTCGTATCATTCAACGTTGTTTGTAGATAAGTGGAATGTACAAAAGACGCTCATTGCTTCATTTATTCTTGACTGTAAATCACAGGCGCTTAAGCTGTGGTGCAATGAGCAACTGATATGGACAACGGATCATTTCATTACTTCTTTTCTGACAAATGCCACACCATGTAGGTCTCATTCTAATCTAGAGACACTGGTGAAAGTCCTGCATCGTGATTTAGAGTGATATTAGATTTTACTCCTGTATCCTTTAGTATTCATTGCTGTAATACCGAATAATCATTTGGGTTACGGTGGCCTGTTTGATTAGGGCACCGTTCTAATTATGAAAAAGTAGTGAGTTCAATGCCCTACTTAACCGAAGATCCACCGAGTTCACTAAAGGCAACTGGGGCACGTTAAATAAGTTGTGGTTTCAAAGTCTCCCAAATGAAATATAATACCTTTGAGGATAACACATCAAGGATTGAGAGTTCATCTATTTGATTCATTTCTAAACAAAGTAAGACTTTGTTTAGAAATGAATCAAATAGATGTTTCACCTCTAACTGGTAGAGCCTAACTGTGGGCTAGGCGTTGGGAAGTATACTGGTAAACTGAACAGCCAGCGCAACATTTCTGAGACCTCTCTAAAAATTTAAAGGTCATGGTGATCTAGATAGGAGAATCGTCATTCTCGTAACCGGAAATAAAGTATGTTATTTCTCTCCCAAGAGGAATTCAGGTCTATACCCGTTTCAGCTGATGATTCTTCATGTCTGTTAATGGTGATTGGGGCGCTTGAAAAAGGTCTTGATCACAATATTCTTTCTTCATTGTGAATGGTGCCAACTCCTCTACACATCTACCTTATCACATGAATAAAATTCAAAGTTAAGAAGTGATTGAGAGAGTGCTCAGCGGTGTTTCAGTCTCCAGAAATAGGCATCTGGAAAATATACCGCAAGCAAATAAGCAAATTTGAAAATTAAATATGGAATTAACATTAATATTAACATTACCATGAATTAGTCAGATCCCACTTTAGTTTTTGTCCAAAAATATGCTTTTTTCTTCTAATTGACTAGTGAAGTCATTTACATTGCGAGTGATAACCGATCGTTCTTTTTTCTTCCACACAGCTAATTTTTAAAGAATCTTATTTTCTCAATACTCGAACCACACAAGGTAGGTACTTTTAAAAACAGAAATATTGCTAATTTTACTAATTCAAACGATAAATAAATGGTAAAAACTAAGGCTTATTTTTAAAACAGTGTTGAGATGCCCCTTCAAAATGGAAGAGGGGTTGGGAAGCCTGGAAACGAAATCATTTAATAAAAATTACACACCCCTTAACTTTATTTAAGCAATACATTTATCGAATTCAAATTATAACTGTTTTGATAATCATATGTATAATCTGTTCTTTTTATAACAAAACAGATTTTATCTTCACATAACTCTTCTCATTCTTTACATTATATAGATATTTACATAACAGAAGATTGTTGTAAATAAATTTTAATAAAAATTGCAAGTTATAACCACACGCAAGTAATTCTAGGTTAATATTAGTTAAGTTATAAAATTAGAAACGATCTTTGTACATTCAACTTGAAAAAATCCTCGTGATTTCGAAGTATAAGCTAAACTAATATTTGTAATCAAAGTAAATATACTAATTTAAAGTGTAATTATAAATTATAATCTTTGAAATTAGTTTCAACTACTATTTTTCCACTAAATGAGTTTTTAAGTAATTAGTCACGTATTTGTTTGGTATTTAATGAGACAATATTAACATTTTTCTGCAAATATACCAAGAGAATTTCATATAAGCTTAACCATCATTTTATATATATTTTATGTAACGTTACACAAATAATTGAGATTTAAATATATTGTTCATAATATCATTATTTAGCAGCTGTTTTAGTCATGAATACATAATATAATGAATTTAAAAAGTGAATATATAAAGGAATTAAAATTTCAAAAGCAATTTTTTTTATTTAAAACAGATATTACAATTAGTTTTAGAAGTTTAAAAAGAGGTAGAAATAAGATTTTATATATATGTTATGGTGAAATACCGAAATCTGGAGAATGTCAACATTCACCGTGGTTAATGTGTCAACATTAACATAGTCGCTTGGTGTATGTCCGAAATATTTGCTAAATACCCTTGTTTCTAACTTTCGTCGGTGAATGTCGACATTCAACATGCACTAATGGTGAATGTTGAACAAAATGACCGAGATTTATATTTTTTTCTCCGTAATTCAGTCGCGATAAATTTTTCGCCTCTCTTTCTGAGAGGAATAACAACTTAAAACACGCAGTAATTTCAAAATGAGAAAGAAAAACTATAGAAGTTAAAAATTTACTTAATTGTACAGTACATTCCAAATGTGAATTTTATTTATTTATTATTTTTTTTAAAGTGCTACAGGTTGGAAGAAATCTTCAGAGACCTTCGTGTTAGAACTGTGGTTCAATCCCACTCCAGTACCGTGCGATTCAAATTGAGAAAGGAAAATAATAGGAGTAAAAAACTTATTTAAGTATACAGTACGTTCTAAATGAAAAAATAAAATAGCAATAAAAAAACTTACTAAATTATGTGAATCAAATCTTATTTATTGAAATAAATTATTGAGACACTTTGAATTGCACAAGAAGCCCTTGCTTTTACAACTGAATTTGTGGAAAACTTCCTTTTGCAGTGAAGCGTGTATAGCCTTGCCCCCTCTTCTCGACTTAGTTACAGCTGCTTCTCTCAGCGAAATTTTTTGGAAAGAAATCTTATCTATGGAAAGGAGCTCTTCTTTACAAATTTCGAACTAATTACATGTGTAAAGCTGATTGAGGGTACCATTTTCATTCGTAAGTTTATAGAAGTCGGAGTCTTCTATTCCAACAACAACCGCTAACACATTTCGACAACGGTCGACATCAGGGACTTGTAATCGTACAGTATCATTCATCAATTTTAGGAGGAGGAAATTGATTTTTTGAGGTTCGCAACATTCTTGTTGCAATACAACATTACAACTTCATATGTAATATTTTTGTATTTAATTTGGAACTCTTTAAACATATGTGTTCTTCCTCCATGGCTTATCCTGGTGTGAGCTTCATATAGTATACTGAACAATTCCTCATTGGTAACATAATACTGTATATACGTTTCTCCTGGTTTTAATGGTACAATTAACCTCTCCATCATTAATTTTTAAAACGTCAAAACGTTTTAATCGCCCGTAATCCAAACGTGTGTTGTACTTAGTTTTAGCAGAAACCACTTCGGAAAGTATTTTAGAGTACTTTTCTAGAGGAAAGTAAAAGCAATTTTCTTCTCGTTTACCCACAATTTAACTTTTCAAGAAAAAGACCACAATTCACTGCAGCATCCATTCTGTATAAATCAGGAAACCAGAAAAAAAATTAAGAAAACTTTGCTCTCACCATCGAACTTTGCATATGCATAAGACTAACAAAGCTGACTGACTCCACCAGCACAAAGGATTTGGCTGGAAACATTAAATCGCCACGATTTGGCGGGAGACAGCCAGTCGACTCTTTGTCGGCTCTCTTTTCGACCTCCACCAGAGCATATCTGTGATTGTCGACATACACCGGTGAAGAATGTTCAAGAATGTAATGAAATATTCGATCTTTCACAGACGTATTTGGTGTTTGTTGACATTCACCGGTGAATGTCGACATTCTCTGATGTCGGTCTTTCACGGTAACACACACACACACACACATATATATATATATATATATATATATATATATATATATATATATA
>JAPDSC010036878.1:26726-43430 GCA_026290005.1 Latrodectus geometricus
AGGGAACCAAAAGTGAGGTACCCGAAGCATCCGATAATGGAGTAAATACAGAAGAGAAACGTCATCGTCAAACAGCAAGATTTGGTGAAATTACAAAGTGTACGATTTTTCATGCAAGAATAAACAGGCACAACAACTTCTTGACACTGGAAAAAAAAAGTTTTTAACATGCCTTGAAAATTTATCTTTCACATATTTAATAGAATAAATATTTTATGTCCTAATTTATTTCACAATCACAGAATGGGATGAGAATACATTAATTAGTTAGAAAACTCAGAACAAATATTCATTTGCTGTTTGCAAAATTACTAAAAAATGTATTGCTGAAAGTTTTATTTTTTCTATAAGCAATTTTTTTAAATTGCAGTTTTGCGTGCAAAATAATGCACACCAAGAAATAAACTATAAAAAGTAATCAATTAAGTCCAAATCATTCAGTTTATCGATTTCGATTATGTTCGATAGCAATGAATTATTACGCTGAAACAATTTAAATTTTTACATTTGTAAGTCAATATATTCTATATTCAACTCATGGATCTAGCTATATTGATATTACTGTTGTTCGGGAAGTTTATAGCAAGCTATCATTTAGTCTATTCCTGACTAGGACTAGACTTCTGATCATAGGGTGATTTATTTTGAAACTACGTTGTCGCTGATAGTACTATGAACTCTTTAAACCAAAACGGGCCTCACATCTTTGACTGCAGAAGAGCAAATTAATTTCTTTTTCAGTCTAAATATTATGAGGGTATCAATAATCGTAGCTTAGAAGATCAACTTTCTGCTTATAAGGCAGGCCGCAAATTCGTAGATGATCGCATGAGACATGTATCGAGAGACAAGCTGAAGATCTCGCGAGATTCACATGAGGCCAAATGACGCCACAAATATCTTACCTACGTCAAAAAATGGGCGGAGCGTGAGACAAATCTGGATATTGAGCTGGTTTGAAATATCTGGCAATTTTCCGCGAGACAGAGCTATTTCAATTTCCGCAGGAAAAATATACCACGTTGATATCGAGAATACAAGTTATTATAAGTTTACATTTGAAGAGGAGGAGTTAATTATAAATCTTTATAGAGGTAATAATATTTTTTTTAATATTGCAATCGGAAATGGAACCAGAATGTAAACAATGAGAATGTAAACAAATTCTCATTGGTTTAAAATATCCATGACGTCAGATTACAACATCCCACTAAGACCTCCATAAGACGGGGTTTGTATACCATAAGACGGTGTTTCAATCGGATGGTCTACCGAGTTTGCGGCCTGCCTAATGAGTATTTGCTTGGAACGTCTAATTTCTGAGCTTCAAAATGTCTTTATTGCAGTTGGGCTCAACAAGTGCAAGCTGGAATTCAATCATACGAAATGCAAAGTAATGATGATTCATTAAAAGGTTAACAATGATGCAACTATCAGTCTTGTAATGGGTAACCATTTTCTGGAAGTTGTTGAAAACATTAAATATCTTTGCGTTGTTGTCGATAATAAACTTCAATGGAAAGAACATTTGAAATATGTTTTATCTAAGATTGGTTGGTTGGGTTTTGTGGCGCAAGGTCCAAAAATTACAAGCTGCGCCAATCATCCAAGATTAACATTTCTTACAAATGAATTATATAGAATTAGCAATAATAGTCACGGCATTAAATTTGAAGTTGCTAAATTGATTTATGAACAAGGTATTGTTATCGTTAATCATAATGTCTCGCAAATTTAGGGAGATTTTGAGGGGAAAAAAATAAACCGTAAACTTATCAGGAAAATACACAAAATAGACTGCTCTTCAGAATTGTTAGAAGATATAGAACAATCAGCTATGACACTCTCTTCATTCTCTCTGGTCGTCCTTCTCTTGATGTTGTGATTCTTTATCAAAATGAAGCTAGTCATTATGCTAAAGAGTTTTTTCTTAACATCTTAATGGTTATGTGAATTACTCTTCCCTACCCCATCCATCGACAAGATCTTCTGCTCCTCTTGGTGCATTTGATAGCTCTAAAGAAGAAGACTATGATGTTATTTACTTTACAGATAGGAGTAAAGTTAATGGAAAAGTAAGTCTTGCCTACGTATTTCAGAATGGTTTTGAAGGAAGTCATCAGAAGCACCACAATAATGATTATTGTTCTATCTTCCAAGCGGAATTACTCTGCATCAATCATACTGTTAAAGATGCTATAGTAGACAAGTCTTTTAAAAAATTTTAACTTGCAGTGACTCGATGTCATCTCTTCTGATTCTGAAAGTTGTAAAAAACTCATTGTAGAAGTCCAAACTGCTATTCATATGTGTGCAATATTAAAAATACTCCCTTCTATGTCTCTCATGTTAAGGGTCATAGTGGTGTGTATGGCAATGAAAGAGTAGATTTCCTCGCCAAATCTTCTTTATCTCTATAAATAAACTTAACACCAATCTCCCCAAGTCTTTTTAAATCCATAGCCCAAAAGAACATCAAAGAGGAAAACTAAAGTTTGGCTTCCTCTCCCAATTGTAAGTGGACTAAATCTTTTTCCTTCAGTTTTCTGCAGAATTAAGAACCATAAATAGGAAAAAAAGATTTTCTGGAGACTTCTATCCAATTCTTGATTTTAAAACTATTTAAATATGTTTGAGTACCATCTAACCATCTAGTAGGTGGTGATCTTCTTTTAGTCAGGTATCCTTTAGGTTTTTTTAAATGTTAAAATTTTCGTGGGATTATCACCTGGGCTTCTCCAAACATGAACAACGTATCTTATAATCGGCTACTATGGATGATTTGTGTAACCTGCGGTTGCTTACAAAGCTTATACAGTTCAAAATTGCACCTAGTTTTTCAAAGTTGTCCTTCTCGGGTATTGATGTCCTTCCTGGGCCATAGATAGTTTTGAGGATCTTTCCATCGAACATATACACTGATCGTTTTGTATCTTTATTTAGGGTAAAAGTTTCACCAGTATAGTGTAAAACAAGGTATTAGAAGATGTTTATAAGCGCCTTCTAAATTTTTAACACATTGACTGCCAGTCTCTTGAGATGGGGTTGATAGTTAATGCCTTGACATCGAAGTAGATTGTACCCAGAAGCCAACATACTAATAATTGGAAATATCATTTAAAACTATTAATGAAATATTATTATTTTATATCTGTAAATTAAATATTTACAGATAGTTTCTAATCATATCTCCATGCCAATACCTTCAGAAATACCCTACAAGCATTGCCAGATAAACTAGAGAATGAACAATCAAAAGTGGATTCCGCGCCAGCGCGTGACTAGCTACTAAGACATTACCACACATCACACGCTGGCGCGTGATAAGCACAGTCAATGTGTTAATTTAGTTTTGTGTGTGGCTGATAAGTTTATATCTTAACTGCCTCTCCAGCCCAAAGTAGCATTTATTAGCAATTTTAATTCCGTTATAAATTTCTGATTCAAACTTATTTTTATCATTAATTATTGTGCCAAGATATTTAAATTCTTTAAATTTTCCAAAGTGTAGTCATTAATGCATAGAGGCTTAGAATAATTTACAATAGAGGGTGAGAATTCAATGTATTTAGTTTTGTATTCATTAACAGTGAAGTGCCTTTTTGTGGCTGAAGTTTCAAGGGCTGAAAAATCTTACTCCTTTTTCTGACACTCCAATAATATTAATGTCATCTGCTTAGGCCATGTGAATTTATTGCACGATTAATTTTCGAATAACTTAAAAGCATTTATTAGTGAGATAATATGAGCGATAACCAATGAGAAATACTTTAACACAGCTCACTAATAGTATATCCAATAAGGTTTTGAATTATTTTATTGATAATAAACTGGTCGCACTGTATTATATTGTTTAAATATGGGTCCACTTTAAAGATAAGTTTAGGACTTAAACTAATACACTAAATTAAGCTTGAAACTATTTTTGGGTTGCTTTGTGATTCGGAACAATGGTAATCAAATTACTTTTAAATAGACTAAATATGATAAAAATAAGATTTTACCTGATACGCAAAGCACAGAACAGGAACTGCTACAAGGAATTTTGGTATATTATCAGGCCTAGAGATATTGTGAAGAAAGAGATTAGAAATATAAATTGTGTCAAACTATAATTACAAAAAAACTTATAAGTAAATTTATAGTACATAATAATATTTTAGAAACTGTTTAGTTTCTCTTTCTGAACTACTTGCTAATTAGCTTCAAAATAAGTAACAAAATTTATTAGTAGATAAGTAGCATTTTATTGAAAAGTGAAAAATTAGCATTATTCAACCTTTAAAAATATTCTGACAATTTAAATGGTTATACTACGATTTAAGCCAAATGTTTATTGTTAAACAAGCTTTTTAGATATTAATTGGATTAGATTTATATATATGCAAATTGTTATAGAAGGACCACGTTTCTATAAATTTTCAAAAGGATTTGAAAACTGAAAAAATAATATAATAGCAATTCCACGATACAAATTAAAAAAAATTGTGACTGAGTTTGCTATTGATTATAATTTTCGCTACTTATTTTCAAATAGCAACGAATACATAGAACTTTTGAGTTTCCTCACTTTGAAAAAGTAAATAAATTTGGCATATAAATAGATTGCAGAAGCAAAAAGACTAACTGCCTGATGTCTTCTATATTCAAAAATCGAAGTTAAGGCAAAATTTCACAAATTTACAATCCCGATTTTCACTACATGAGGAAAGCTTATTTTATATATATATATATATATATATATATATAACGATTAAAAAATAACGAAAAGTTAAAAAGATACTTAATAGTAATTAGTCTCTCATCACTGTTAAATATAGTATATAAAAGAGCAAATACTCCAAATTAACGGCATTTGAATTATATATTGTTTGAGCTTAGGAATCTTTGTTATCCATTCTTGAATGGAAAAAAAAAAAAAAAAAAAAAAAAAAAAAAAAAAAAAACTTAAAATTCTCGGGTGAAATTTGAATACAGAATAATAGTTTGTATTATTAAAATACTTACGAAGTTTTTATATCAACATTTTTCACATCCAGTTTGAAGTATCCATAAACAGTTAAAAATACAGGATACAGCATAGCGAATATGCCCAATGAGCTGGAATCAAATCAAAACCATAAATAAAGTAGCATTTAAAAAATAAAACTTGAGCGAATTAATTTTGACAGAACTAATGAATTGAATTAATTGAATTTTAATGCTGAAAACCTTTTACAAGCATATAAATAAACAAATATGTTTATTTTCTCAAAACCAGAATAAACTTATATACATAATTTAGGCTGGTATATTGCGAAGTTTTGTAAATAAACCATTATATAGCTTTTGTCTCGAGGCAGTTTTTGTTCACGAAGAATACTTCGTACCAGGAGAAGCATTATGTAATGTGAATTCCAAACTATTTCGCAAAAATCAATCTTCATTCCTCATAGGAGTCGAACCTTCGAATTGAAAGCCAAAGCGATAACAATCCAGTTATACCTCAGTGACGATATGCTTAAAACTATTTCATAAAGTGGCACATGAATTGTTGTAAAATGAACTTTAAAAAATATAATGAAATCACACCATTTTAATAAATATTTAATTAGTGAATAATTTAAGGAATTTTAGGATTTGAGTTTCATTCAATGGTCATTTATTTTCTGCACGAAGTCTCTCTAATTAAACCAGAATCTACTCTTAATGCGAATTCCAAACCATTGCAATATCTATGTGGAGGAGGTCGAATCCATAAGCTGATGAATTGAAGATCAGAGCGCTAATTATTCTACGCCCAGCGCAGCTAATATAAATTAGAAAGAAGTTAAAGGAGAGATTTAAACGCACTTTTTCTCAAATTGAAATATGATGCATTTTTTAAGAAACAGCGAGCACTCCTATTTTAATAGACATAACGATTCAACTTTATTCAGTTCTCAGTTGTGGTGTCATCAATTTAGAAAGATGGATTAAGTTACGTTTCTGTGCATTTGAAATTTCTTTCAATTAGAAATATTATTAAATTGTAAAAGTTAAAAATAATCATTCGAATCTAATGTGACTCAAAACATTAATTTATTAACTACTAAAGAACATGAATGAATTACAAATTTTAGATAAGTTTCAATAGAAAGTTATTTAAAAACACATGAAGAGAGAATAATTAAATCTAAACGCGCTTTTGTTATGAATATCGGTACACTTACCCTGCATATCTCAGGAAATCAACTCTCTTAAAATAGCAGATGGGCATGATAAAAAGAATGGCAACCATTGGAACAGTGAAATGACGTTCTAGGTACCAGTGATGGCAGAATGTAGAGCCAATGACGGCTAGAAACACTAAAAGAAAATTAATTTTAGATTACTGCATATGTTTATAGGAAAAGTAAGTTTTTCACTTACACGACAGCTTTTTTGTTTGTTACAATTATACAAGATATTGTGAAGTAGCGATGAAAAACCTGAGGAAAAAAAAATGTCAATTCTTCAATATAGCTCATTATTAATCACATAACTGATTCTCATAATGAATTCCTAAAACCAACTCTTCACACGCAAGATTCTCTAAGGAAACCTTTAGAAAACGAACTCACTGTTATTCTAATTCCTGTAATTCCTCTTAAAGAATATAGATTGTTTTTCATTTTAATTACCACCCCATGTAGAACCGCTTTTAGGTTTGGCGACATCCAAAGTTATTAAATGGGACGGTATTCTTTACACAAATTTTTTGTTAATAATAAAGTGTTGTTTCCCTAGTTTATTATTTTTAGATCTAATTTTTCTGCAAACGATGATAAATGAGCTACCATTAGTTCTAAAGTGGATTTCAATTATTACAAATATTTACACTAAAGGTGAATTTTGAACTCGTGAGATTTCAAATTGAAAACCAAAATGCTGACCAATCACTTAAAACTTTCATTGAGATATTTAAGAGTATGGAAAAGTTTATTACCAGATATATTAACTAAATAATCGTGAATGAGTATAAATGCAAAGATACAAAAGTTGTTATGCTGATAATGTTTAAAAGTTACTGGTATGTAATTGCTGCTTAGATTGTGAAGACTGAACCCAAAAATATGTAAAAAAGTAAAAAACTGAAGAAATTTAAGAATAGAATAATTTTAGAAAAGTTTGAAACATTTAAGTCTAACATTACTTCGACATTTGTTCTTCAAAATTACTTCCAAACTGAACTTAAGTACTTTGATGCTATTAATTTCTTCAAAATTAATATAATTTTGAAATATGTTGAAATATATATATATACACATTGCTTCAGTTTTTTCCATCAAATATTAATAATTAACTTTATTTAAATTTGCCGTATCTTGCAGCTAAGGCACGCAAACCGAAGGAAAGACAGTTGTTACAAAGCTTACAAAAATTCCTATACGGAGATCTATTACAATTTTAAATACATCTTAAAATCCTTCACTTTTAAGGTGGAACCACACACAAACCAATGAACAACTAAACTTATAACTAAAGTATTATCTATTCAAACACCAGTTGAGGTAAACGCTATAAGAGGAAAAAAAAGTGCACGATAGGTTTATAGATGGAAGCCGTATATTTGAATTATAAGTGTTGTATCATTAAATATTGAGTTTTTATTTTTAAGAAATAAGCCGGAAATATAATGTAGGACAAACATAAAATATCTTATAGATTATATATCTAGTTAACCATTTTATGATTTGGTTAAAAATCTAATAAAAATATGAAAAAGAATATTTGTAGAACTTAGTAGAATTCTAACATTTTGAAATTTATTAATAAAGAATATATCATTTAGAATTTGAACTATTTGAAATCTCAAAACATTTCTTATGTGGGAATCAAATGCATAGAATTAGAAAAATCAAACTGACGTTAAAATAAAGAATATTTGCTAATCTGATATCGTTTACTCACTTTCTAACGCAACATATTTTAGATAGTCAAAACGTTATGATCTCTACCATATTGAATTTTCTACACGAGTATTTCATATCTAATTTTTCGACAATTACAGATAAAAATGTAATTTATCAAGCAAAATATAACAGATTGTTAAGCATGATTAAAAAGATACTGACTTGACAGAATTTAGGTTTTGGATGTGTGGGGCAGGTATTTAGATCAGAAATGATTACATTTTTTTTCCAATAGTGAATTAGCTTTATGAAATTCGATATTTATATAATTAGATACAAAATTTAAATTTTAGCAAAAATTTCAGTTTTCTTAAAGTTAACATTTTTGTTCCATTTCTGATTTTTTTAAGGTGGTTTTGAATTTGAAAGTATTTAAACATTTTACACCAAATGTATCGAAATTGAATTTTATTATATGATACATGAACAGGATATTTATTTCATACGATATTTTCTGTATAAAAAATTGTTAATCGGAAAGTACAGATGAAAATGGACTCCAAACCCTAAAAATCATACGCTAATTTGGTTTGCTTGGCGCTCTATTGTCACTTTTTGTACACGAAACGTAATGGATTAGAGCCTACAAAAGAAAATGGTTTCTCAGCCACTACAAACAACTAATCCCGAGGTGGGTAAGACTAACCGTGACCTAGTGGCAGATCAACGTTCATTTGCATAAGATTTAGATTTTGTCACTGTTGATCAAGGGGAGACGGATTTTGTTCTTCTGCCTTGTGCATGCAAGTCTGTCGGGGTGACTGTTTGGAATTTTTACAGGTTTATTCCCTTACGACATGTAAATACGATCCACTATGAAATCCTTCCAGAAAGCAATTTACAATGGTAAAGTCTTAATGACTCCTTCGGCCGTTAAGTTTTTAACTACGTGATGTAAAAAGTTAAAGGTCGGAATCGAGCCCACGAACTGCTGAATGGAAGATTAGAGCCCTAATCATTCTACTGATAGCTTGGGAATATCCACGCTAGAGTAGATAACCAAACACAACTATAGTGAATTAAGAAAAAAGAATGCTAATCTTTCAGCTTTTAGCTTTTAAATTAGGAGAAATGCAAAGAAACTGTAAGGAAGGGCTTATTATATTTTACATAGAAAAATACCAAAAATGTGAAAGAATCTTAGCCTACCTACGGGTATCTATACAGAGCAGAAAATAAACTTTTCAAAAAAATTAATATTTAACTATCTTATTTTAGTAAGTTGTAAAAGTTCAATACTTTTAAGAAAGTGAAGATTTCAATATGATTTAAGTGGAAATCACAAAATTTGTTTTAAAGAAAGACATTCTGAAATAAATTATAAGACGTATGCCATAGAATTAAATGTGCACAAAAAATACACCTACATTTGGAAAACGTAGGAGCATAAGATATAATCCCTTTGTTTACGCAAATTACAATAGTCAATGATAATATCAAATGAATCTTTTTACATTGTGCTTTTTAATAACACGATAAATAAATTAGAACATGTTTAGAAACCAATCGTGTATCTTTATCTTTGTCTATTCGAATATATCAAGTCTTGAAATTTTATGTTTTCAAATGATAAAGCAAAAACAATAATAATCAGCTTTATTACCTGTACAATTGCTTTACAAATTATCTTATTAATTTTATGTTTCTTTGGTATTGAGTAAGTGTATTTCAATACTTACTCCAATTTGATAAATGAGTCAAAAACAATCAATAGATAAATTTTCTATTTATTTTTAACATTTTATAAAGTGAATTTTGATACCACAAGTCGTGTATTCTATAGCTATAATGCGTTGTAGAGTAGAAGTTTTATGATATCAAATTGGAAAAAATTTACGTTTTATTTGAAATGAAACGCAAAAATTTCGATGACACATTAAGAATTTAGTTATATCCTTAACTCCAAAACTCCATTTACGAAGGTTACAAATGCGTCGCAACTTTACAAGAGGGGAGAATCGAATTCAAATTTTTAACCCGAAGCCAGAGCACTAACCACTTTGTTGGTAGCTCGGTAATTGTGGAACTAAAAGCCTGAGCACAAAGTATTCAACTCAGACCATTGTTTTGAAGGAATAACATATAATTATATAAAATATATCGACCATTAGCATTCCAGCTGATCGTGGTTTAGTGCATGGCCCGCGGTCTTCAGAACAGGGGACCCAATGTTAGACCTTAATCACTGCTGAACTACAAAAGATGAGAAGCGCCTGATTTCTACATGCTATGGTCAGGATGCTTACGTGTTTACCGAATTTCCTCTCTTTCGACGCGTGAATATTGCTCATTATAAACACTATCTTGAAAGCTATAATACATGATGGGTATTAGACTTACAAACCTTCGGATGTTAGACAACTAGTGATGTCAAAATAATATAGTAATATTGAGTTTAAGTAGTTAAACTTTGGCGTTTGCTTAATACAGGTAAAGAGTTTATTTTTAGTAAGAGGGTATAGAAATTCAGAAAATTTGATTACCATTTAATTTAGGCAGTGCACATATTTTTTTTTTAAATTTATCTTTTTTCAGGTAAATAATATTTAAGATAGCTTCAATATGCAGATGGCAACTCCCTGAACTGTTAGATTGCGTTTAGATAATAAGGTAACTTCATTTAAATGTAGATTATAAAAATTTGTTAAATTCAACTGACAATTTTCTATTTCTGGAATATTTTTCTAAAGATTGTAAACTGAAAGCTTTGTTTATCTTGAAGTACAGGAAAAACATTGAACATCTGTGGAAATACACATAAAATATCATTGCACTTTAAGAAAGAAATGATTTTATCTAATTTCTTGCTTTTAGGGTATAATAATTTTATTTTAGAATGTTTGCATGTTATTTATTTTATTAGTTTTGAATTTTGAAGGAAAATAAAAAGTTCGTTCTAAGAGGAAATTATTAAGGAAAACAAATAATGTTTTTAAAATGTTTACAAGGCCGTCACTGAAATTCAACATTTTTTTACGCATCATAATTCGTTTTAAGATCATTTTGTACCATATGATATTTAATAGATTTTATTTTAAGTTCATTATTGCACACCAGATCTCATTTAATTGGAACCTACGTTTATAAAAGAATTTAACAAACCACTACAAACAATCTAATTATAAATAGTGGCTCGGAACTCGTTTGTTGATTTGTTTTGACGCTCAACGGTCATTTTTTGCACGCGAGGGCTATTCAAACAGGAGCGTACGATTTAAAGTGGATTCCGAACCACTACAAACATCCACACCCAAGGCGAGATTCGAACCCATGAACTATTGAATCGAAGGCAAGAGTGGTAATCATTCTTCTACCAGCTGTGTCCCGAAACGTGGTTGAAGACAACACAGGACAATGTGGGAGATTGAAGGATAGAGCTCTCACTATACAGCTCATAATTTGTTATAATTAAAATAAAAAAGAACATGATTTATATGCAGATAAAAAAAAACTGCATAATAACTGTTTAGCATTAAACTTTATCTCGAAATTCTAATATATATATATACATAAAACAGTAGAGTTAACTTGGCTAGGTATTCGATTACAAAGCTCAAACTTTTAAGCCCGAACATTAGCTTTAGATTTGATATTGAAGTCTGGATATATGCGAAATCATAATCATAAAGTTTAACCTTTTTTTTTCTTCTAAAAAAAAAAAAATGTAAACATTTAGTTTGTGCAGGTTTTGAATATAGTCTAATCCCTTTGAATAATCCAAGGTGTGAAGATTCTTTTGTCGATATTTTTAATATTTTGTCTCTGGAACAAATGTTTACATAATTATAGAATATTTGGAGGTATCGATATATTTACAAACGAATAAGGAAAGTGTCTGTAGAAAATTATTAATAGTGTTTATCTTTTTATTTTGAACCGTTAAATCGTATAGAAACTTTAATCAAATATCAAAAATGAAACCCAATCTTATTTATATTGAGGATTCATAAGAAATAAACAAAAGGAATAGATAAAGAGAGAGAGAGAGAGAGAGAGGAAAAAAAAAAAGCAATTGCATGAAAGCAAACGCGTTTAAGAATGGATTTTAAATACAATGGATCATACGTTTTATTTTGAATTGAATATATGTTTAATTTTATATGGATAACATTTTTTTGCCGATATTTAAGACTATTTTTATGTCATTATAGTCGTGTTTCTTTTACTAAAGAATATTAAGCTTATTTTTAGACAGAAAAATTATATACATTGTTTATATAAGCTATACTTTGGATTTTTTTAAAATATATGTTTAAAGGAGATCTAATATCGGATTATTCTTAATAGTATAGTGATATATAAAAATATTAAATTTTGTAATTTAGAAAATGTAAAATAACTTGAAGAGAATCAGAGATTAGAGTAAAAACTTGGAATACATTCTTTAATTTCATCATATTATGTAAATATTACTTAAACAAGAGCTATATGATTTACGTAAGTTTTAAAAGTAATAAAAAGAAGTAATTGCTTATAAGTAATTCAAATTTTTTCAGATCATCAGATATCTCAAAATATTACAAAATGAATTTAAAAATGGAAATTTCCTTTTTAAATTTTGAGACTGCTATTTCGAATATTGAAACTGATATTCTAAGTGGAAATCCATAACTCATTTTGATGTGAAAGTCTAGAAATATGCATTATTAGTTATAGTTATTTCTACAATGTATATTTGGTTTAGTTTATCGCTCAACAGTCACTTTCCATACGATGGATAATTAGATAGGTATCCTCGCTTTACAAGGTAGAATACTTACATCTGTCTAGTTGATCACCAATGATAATGAAGATGGCTACGCAGACTCCGTAACAAGTGCAGCAAATTGATGCAGCAGCCAACTTTTGTGCCATTCTTCCACACATGGATAGAAGAACATCGTGGTATGTGACATCCAAATTCACATCTGAGCAGTGCGCCACAATCAGCATTGTCAGGACTATAAGGACTAGCATCACCTGATGGGATAATAAAATGCTTAAACCAAAACAAGCCATACAAACAATTATAATTAGTTTTAATCAATTTTTTTAGCCTATATAGATTATTATATTGTGCTTACTAGTTGCGTACAAGTAGCAGATACAACCCCACCCGCTATGCTATAGGCAGCTGGAAAATTCAGAATACCGATACCTAGGGCTGCGTTGATTAGAAGGAAGGAAGCAGTTATCCAGCTGACACCTGAAGAACAGAAAATAAAGTACACATCATAACTATAGTTGAGAAATTTTTAAAATAGCACTTTTTGAATTCAAGTAAAAAGTAAAATAAATGTTGCCGGTTGACCATTTCTCACTTAGCAAATCAACTAGATAACATAGCAACTATTAGTTTTTGATTTTGAAAAACAGTCAAGTGATAAGTCTAACAATTGAATTGGTAACGTTTATGCTTTGCACCTATTTAAAGACATGAAAATTATTAATATATAATGCCTCATACAATGCGCCTTTACAGTAGCTATCTAATACAAAGAAAAGCATAAATTTGTCATTGATTTTGTACATTAATAAGTGAATATTATTGAATGCAAAAAATGAACACTTAAATTACAGCATTAAATTGATAAAAATTTAACAAATGCAAGTTAATAGATATTTTTAATAATCTAAAATGCAGGAATTCTAAAAATTATATTTAAATTTTTGTTTTTCATTTTAAATAGATATATACAGATATTAGATACACCAAAACATTAATCTGCACTTTTCTCATTGTCATTTCTACAAAAATTTCCCCACTTTAACTATTGCATAACATTAAATACGTTTTAATATCTTACGCATAACTACTTAGAATTTTTAAAATTTAAAAATTCGTACTTCCAATAGCAGTAATGCTGGATGAACATGAGGACTTTGCATAAAATTCTCTTTAAATATTACGTGATTTGATCTTTTACTTATCATTTATCAGCAAAATTACTGCCATAATGGGAAAATCTATAAATTTTATACATTCCCGAGATTTAAGGAAGAACTGGAATTATTTCTAAATAAAGTGTTGAAAGAATGGTATCAGTTCAGAATTTTTTCATGTATTTTGAAACCTGATGGTTTTTGAAATGAAAAGTTTTATATAATGTTAACTAAATTTTCTTCTCACGATTATGTATATTCGTGTGCACATACTGTCCTTTCAAATAAATAATATTATATCATGAATTTGGAAATCCTTTACTTTTAAATGATCAGTATATTTCAATAGAAAAAAGCTATCTTAAATTTTTTTATTTATATTATAAAGCTTACAAATGTCCAACTTTTAAAATAAATTTACTTAAAAAATGTCTTCCTATAACATTTATTAATCTATATTAAATTCACAAAAACTATTGAATGTAGTAAATTATATAAAAATTTTGATTGTAAAACGCTTCTCTTGACTATCATATTACATAACAAATTTTCACCACTGAATCTTTCATAAATTAACAAGCAAATTTTTGGAAAAATAGAAACTAGATAAAATAAGATTTTTAGGGTAACACCAGATATCTACGCGGGAAACATAAAGGTACAGTTGATTTTGTAATTAAATTGTAATTATTGCAGCATTAATATATTTTAAATTAATGTTTTTAGAATGTGCTTCAATAGTTAAATGTTGATATTGAAAAGTCCTTTTCAGGTTAAATGAATATAAAGTTCTGAAGTCTTATCAAAACCAGAATTTCAGGGTACTTTTTTTCCCCACAACTTAAATGGTTTAATATTTAATTAATTTCTCAACATCCAAATTAGAATACTTGAATAAATTGTTTACTTTTCTTTAATATTAATTAAATATCAGATTAATCTTACCTTCTTCATATTCTGTAATCGGTGGTATGATGGGTGTAGCTGTTCTGCATACTTCTGATATTGTGACAGGATCGTTGGGGTTGAGAGTAGGAGGTAGGTTGCCATTAGTAGGCCATAATGATCGTTTGGCATTTATACTGTGACCATTAAATCGGGAACTAATTTTCGATTTAGCTAAAAAAAGATGTGAATGAATTGAAAATACGTACTTGTAAGAGAATTCTAATCTTGAAAATGCTCTTCCGCTAGTGTTTTAAAATTACTTAAAATAATTTTAAGTATTCTTTCGCTTCAATTGTCCAGAGTCAAAAACAATTTTAAATATATTTGCATATTTTCGCATTGTTCTTCATTAATTACTTTAATTAAAATGAAATTTAATAATGTAAAGTAAAATGAAATAAACGAAAAAAATATGTTCAGTTTTCATATCTCATTGAACTGAATTTTGCAACAAATTTTCATCTTTATATTTTACATGAAACTATAAATAGTCCTTTTATATTTTTAACAAAGCATATACTGTTATGATCTCGTATTGGGGTACATAATTATCCGAGACTGCAATTTACCAAGTTCGGTTTGTTACTGTCACATAGGTCACATTTTGTTCATGAAGAACAATTCGACAGGAACCTATGGTTGGATTTCGATCCACATACTTCCAAAGTTTGGGATGTTTCCAAAGTTCAATAATTCAACACTGGTTTAATTATCTAACTGAAGGCCAGAATTCAAAATATCCAGCAACCACATCTGCGTGATTCGTGAAGAATTCGAATATGTATCAAAGCGATGTGAAAACGAAACTATTCATTATGAAGCATTGGTAATACGAAGAACTTAGAATTCACTCGTGAATGATTGAAAAACTAAAGGAACTTAGGCTTAAAGATAATTCTGAACAATTGAAAACTTTGATGCTTGAAGTAGGAATGGAACCTATGAACTAATGAATTGAGATCCAGAATGTAAACCGTTCAACTTCCAACTAAATGAGAAACTTTTAGAGCGAATGCTTTTTTAAACGAAGTTTTAATTGAAATATATGAACCCACAATGTATGTTAAAAATTTGAAGTTTTTAGAATAAATTAAAGTTCGCAGGAGAAGATTTGAAACATTAATTAGTAACAAGCGTTATTTACATTTTTTTGAAACCCAAATTAAAATCACAAATTTGGCATTGTTTATTTTACTTCATTTTCATATAAAATTTATGAAAATGTAATTTCATTTAAATTTAAAGGGGTTAATGGATAGTAGTTTGTATACATTTTCACATGGTTAAGCTTAAGTAAATGATCAAATTCGTTTTTAATATTTCTTAGTGAAATATAATTAAAGACTAATATTTTTAAATAACTTAAGATCTTGTGCAACAAGTATTGATTTTAAATTATGTGAATTTTCATAAATTATTATCATCAATATAAAATTAAGGATCCCTTATTGCTTCACATTTGAAAGTTATGAAAATTCCAAAAAATAGTATCTTACAGTGAAGCGAATGCTTAATATCTTAAATACTTGCATATTGATGTACAGTATCTTTTTAATTTTCATAGGAAATTTTAAATCTAACCCTTTCCTATTTTTCTATTCATTTTAATAATCATGTGAACAAAAATTATAAGCAAAAATCGCAAATAAAATATTTTAATGAATTTAAACAAAAATAATTCCATAGCTTTTATTTTAAGCAAAATATACAATATGATCCCGAAAAAAATTATATATGCTTACACAATCACTTCATGATAAAAAAATTATATACAGATATATAAATAAGCATTTCTATGTGTGATTTCCTTCTATCTCTGTAATTTCCTTTATTAACTAAAAAGGTTTTTCTGTTGTCTGAATTTTGTTTTTAAAATTTTGAAGAGGATAATAATTAGTAAATATAAATTATAATAACTTTTAAATAAGTTCAATTAATGTCACATTAGTGTTGCATCATAGACTATGACATCAACAAGTGC
>JAPDSC010036885.1:0-16042 GCA_026290005.1 Latrodectus geometricus
ATATTGTTTTTAAATTTGCCCGCGTGTGAAAAAGATGGTCGTTGAAAAACAAACATACACAAACCTTTGGAATTTTATTTAGAAATAAAAAATTTTATTCATATGATGTTTGTTTTAAAAAAGTCAACTCTCTCCGCAGTCACTTTCTATTCGAAAATGTAATGATTTCTACTGAATGCAAACTCATATGTATCGTTCTCCAGACATATTTGCATTCCAAAGAGGTGGGACGACACAGTTTAATATCAATTTCCTATAGCCTTGCATTTCGACAAAGAACGTCACAGATTGTGACGTAATTTGTTCATATTGTGCTTACCCTATATTGTGCCTGCACTTCTTTGGCATCCTGAATCTGTCCTTATATATATATACATTTAGAATTTTCCACCTATCAGAATCAAGAACACTTATGTATGTATCAGTTATTTGGTGGCAATATCTCCAGTAATTCCTTTTACGAGTGCGCATGTGCAGAAAAATTTCACAAACTAATATTTTTTCTCTGTTTGTATCTATAGTATTTAAAATTGAATAGATTTATTGCTTCAATTATGCTTTATAATTAACTTCTATCATTTTTCTACAATTGCTTGCAGTTGTTTTCTATACCTTGTCAGTGTGTGTATTTAATGGAAATAAATTATGGCGAATGAACAAACTGCAAATTATGTTTGTAGGTTTTGTAAAGGTTCCTTTACTCAACCTCAACATCTATATAAACATGTGCAACAAATACATGCCGCGAGCCCACCAGCAAGAAATAACCGTACTTGTCCTATTTGTGGAACCGTTTTTTTAAAATACAATACGTATCGTACGCATTTAAAGCATCTTCATGGACAGAAAAATGAAGGCCAGATTATCGCATTTAAGTGCTTCAATGGTTTGTAAACACTTTTTTAAGAAAAGTCATGCATTGATAAATTTTTTTCGACGATAAAATTGTATCAGTTGTTTAACTATTTACTTCCATTTCGTTAAATTACTTTCTGTGGAGATTTCATAATATTTAATCTTATTTAAAAGAAACAAATCGTTTATTTAAATATTATGCCAAGAGAAGGAAAAAATCGCCAAGTGGACTTTCAATTGCAAAGGAGGGTTGCCAGTAATTCACATCATCTGAAATAGTCTTGGAAATTAGTATGGTTGTTTTATTTGGCATTGTTTCTATTTTTTTGGCATCTGCATAAAACTAAAATAAAAAATGTAATGTTTTTTAAATGTAGCGTTTATAACTTATAGAAAATTTAACCATTGGTTATACATTTTTAACGATGTTTATAAATGGATTGTAAAATATTTTCATTTTAAAAAAACAAAAACAATGTACCAAATTTAAATATTTTAAAAATTTATATTTTTTAATTGGTGTATTTTAAAGGTGATGCAAACTTTATATTAAATTTAATATTATAATTAATATTTAATTTTAAATATAAAGGATATTATAATTAATAATTAAATGTTATTTATAATTCATATTAAATTAATATTTCATTTTAAATAAAATTTTATTTTAATATGAAAGTATTTTTAATTCTCCTATGTTATTTTTAATTCTTCCTAATTATTTTCCTCATATAAAAATTCATTTTAAAGAATTAAAAACTGACAAGTTTAATGTATTAAAATTGATATCTTTAGACATATTTAAAAATATATATGTTTACTTGGTTAATAGTTAAATGAAAGAAATGTATTATTTACAAATTGCTTATTTTATACCGCATGTCTTTCTTTTTCAATCTACGTTAACATGTTTTTTGCAGTTTTTTTTTATTTGCTTTCGCTGTATCTTTGAATTTAAAATCTGCTATGTAACTTAAAAGTTTACGCTTCCATGTGACGATATGTGAACTTGAATATTTTCAAAACGAAACAGCTCACATCAAGACAAATTGCAAAAATGACGTCAGCGAAATTCAACTGTAATATCTTTATGAGGAACCAAATTTATTTTTGAATGTAATTGGACAAAGCTGATTATAGCTAAAATAACTCACACACACACACAGGTGTGTCTTGGTACAACCTGTTATTTATTTTATGAAAGATAAACAGTATTTCTTTCAAAACTTTCTTGTAAGCTTTTTCTGATGGAGAATATATTTTATCAGATAATCTACGGCGTCTTATAATATGCACAACAAAATTTGAAACTTATTTAGCACGTAATACATGGATTATATACAGGAAAATACCGTAATTTAGAATAATGAATGGATTTTCAACAATTATTGCCTCACGTGTTTTTGGATTGCTTCTAAGAAAGAATATGTTGCTATTGCTCATTCTCTCCTTCACAGTTTATGGACATTAATTTACATTTCACATATTCTATAAATAAAAATGCAAATTGAGTTATAATATTACATGAAAATGTATAAAGATTATTTTTAAAAATTATGCATTTTGGATTTTTAGAGGTAAACTATTTTTAATAAAACTAAATTTCTGAAAGAAATACAGTAACATTTTCATTTTTAAAAA
This sequence comes from Latrodectus geometricus, assembly GCA_026290005.1. NCBI lineage: Eukaryota > Metazoa > Arthropoda > Arachnida > Araneae > Theridiidae > Latrodectus > Latrodectus geometricus. The sequence continues at coordinate 2,497 of JAPDSC010036885.1, forward strand.
TTAAACTTAAGCAGTGCAAAGTTTTCCTCAATGTGCTTTTGCTTGAATTTTAAAGAAAATCTTATGATTCTCAAAATTAGTTTAACATTTGTTGAATCAATTATAATATCAAGATTTTAACATTTTTTTAATGAATTTTGTTAACTCATTGTTGTTTCTGTATTATACAATTGAATATAACCATATTTGCAGTATTTTTATGTTAGTAATATAAGCAGTATTTTTTCCCTCAATTTTATCATGAGAAATAGTATGACCTATGGTTAGGATTTTTCCTGTCATTTTGAATGATCAATTTAAAAATGATATTTGGAGGAACTTTTGACCACAAATTTCACTCTTGGACCTTAAGTGGTTCATTAGCTTCAAGTTGCTACCCATCAATACCTGCAAAGTGAAGCATCATTTGCTATAGGTAGTGATTGGGAGTGTGACCACATTCTCATTCATTGGGTTGATGGAGCTCTGCTTGGTGTGGGGATGTGTCCATGTAAGTCTGTGACATTTAAAGTTCTTCTGCTGCTATGACGTGGATGCAGAGAGGAGGATTCCAGCTCAGATGTGACTTTGTCACCTGTTTATGGTTCAAAATTATGAGAGATTGGTAGTGGACAAGTATTCTAAACCCATTAATCTTAAGGTACAATCTAGAGTTCGTCAGCATCATTATGTTTGTATTTCACTGTTGAAATCCAGTTTTAGGATCAGTTTGTTTTTCTTATAAATTTAATTGTGCTATATACTTGCTCATCAATAATATTTGCAAATCTCATTATATAGTATATATATATGACCTGCTTTTATTTAAATATAAACACATAGATGAATATAAGGACATTTTCAATATTTCTGACCCTTTTACAATTTCAATTATAGTTTCATTTCGTGCATTTTTTTAAACTGATGTGGTAAATTTATAACATATGGCACAAAATTTTGTGATTATGAACTCAGTTTTGTAACTCATTTAATTCAATGCAACTTTTCAATGCTGTTTAAAATTTGTAAAGTCATTTTATTCAAAGTGACTTTTTGATAGAAATAATGCTAATATGTAATATTAAAATGTAGTCCTATTTCAACCACAACTTTTGTGTTAACTTTTAAAATTTCTTATTTAGATTTTCTTTTGTGGAAAACTGAATTGGAGAAGAGAAATCAATGCAAGTTTATTCTACATGCTGCTCCTAAACTATTATTGCCTTCCAATGAAAAAATTCATGTTTACCAGTGTGATAAATCTCTCATTCCTACAGCTAGGAAAAAAACTACTAGTGCTGTGATAAAAGACAATTGCACTGCCATGATTTGTGCCATTGAATCATTAAAAAATCAAGAAACCAAAGTGGAATACTGGAACACACATATAGGACATAATGTGCCAGTTGAAGATGAACTAAATGCTGCTATTAGTAAGTCACAACATGTTTTTAAAGTAATAGGTAAATTTTTAAAAGTATAAGGTTTAAAATTTTATTTAGTGTTTCCTTAATTTTTTATAGCAAATTTCTACAATTTAATGAAGGTTTGGCATAATTTCTAATTTTCTCCCCAACAGAAATTTTGATTGAGAAGAAAATTAGAAATCATGTTTAATCTATATATCATATTTTGCATAATTTTTGATTTTAAATGTTGCAAATTTTAAGAAATTCTAATAAGTCTGCTTTGCTCATGTCATAAGAATATATATTAATACAAAGAAAAAAAGTAAAGGGGGGGGGGGGGGGGGGGAAACAACTAATGATATTTATGATTGATCAATAACATACTCAATTATACTACTTAAATATATTTTATTTTTTATATATATATATATTTTAATAATAAAATATAATATATTTTAATTGAGCAGTGAAATGTCTTAAAAAATCATGTAATGCTATTGGGTAGGGTTCATCAGCCAAACAAAAGAGCTGAATTAATAATATGAATAACATTTCTTTAAAAATGGTTTGCTTTTAATTAAGTAAGCAGTAGTTGTCATTGAAAAAAATCTTATGTTGTGTTACTGAACAGTAAAGCTAAATTAAAATCATGGATAACAATCTATCTAATAGTTTTTTTATAATTAATGAAACATACTTACATTTCAAACTTTGTACAAACTATCTAATTTGTGTATAAAAAATGAAAAATCAATCTATAGTTGCTTTTGTCAGAAGTCAACTTCTTCATGTTCTGAATTAAAAATGTAAATTCAGTCTTTTCATTTATCTCGAAAATACACTAATGCAAAGAAATCTAATGTTTATAACTTAGTTTCAAAATGAAAATTTATAGTTTGAACTTCTATATAAAAACAGCTTCAAAGGCTTTGCATTTTAAGCCACTATTTCAAACTCAACTCTCAAAGCAATGACTACTTACAAATTATACCTAACAAGATGCAAGAGTTCATAAACTTTCATGTACACTGAAGTTATCATGCTGTCAAAATCATTTGTATGCACAGATTTAAATTCACCATATAATGGAATCTATTTTGACACAATTACCCAATTGATATGGTTCATTTGGTATGCAATGAATGGAGTAGGATTCAGTTTTTATCACTTTTTTTTCAAAGCAATGGATTTCATTAAAATTTTATGTATAAAATGTAATAATAATTTTATAAATAAAAAATGAAATAAAATTTTAGATATTAATTTATTATATTTTTCTTAAAGCTGAATGCTTTATGAATAGAAACATTTCAAACTTTCTTTTGGAGTCCTTTGAAATTTAATGCATTCATTATATATTTTATCCTGCCTATCTTAACAGTTAAAGGTTTTCGTGAGAGATCTAAACATTTGTCATGCTCCTATTTTCCAGAATACTTCATAGATTGTAGGTTGTACTATGTTGCAATGGAGAAAAGCCATAGAATTCCTAAGCATCTATCTGAGAAGTATGCATACAGGAGAAATAAGTTAACATCCAATTTCTTTTCTTTTTTTTTTATGGTATCTAGGATTGAACCTGAGATCTTCCATTTTGACTTTTTCCATACTTTTTTAATTAAATATGTGTTTACTTTATTATAAAATTTTTATTATGAACTGAAAAATAAATCATTTAAATTGAAACTTAAAGTATGTAATGATTATATTTGTTTTTATTTTTGTCAACTCAGTTTTATTCAAGTAATCTGAATTTAAGGTTGTTTATATTTTTTATTAAAAATTAGTGGGAAAGAGCCATGTAAAAAAAATTTGTTTGTTTAATGCATTTTATATGTTAAAGTAATATTTAATAGTAATATTTAAAATAGCAATGTTTAACTACTGTATTATTATATAATCTGAAGATAATGTGTTAAAAAAGTTTCAAATTTTGTTGTAGGTATTGTATGCCACACAGATGTGAAAAAAAACATTCTCCACCAGAAAAGCTTAAAGTTTTGAAAGGAATACTATTTATATTTTAAAAAGTAAATAACAGACAGTACCATGACCTGGCTGACTTATTTCAGCTGTAAACAGTTTTGTGTAATTGCATTAAAGAATGAATTTGGTTACTGGGGAAGATATTACATTTTGCTATTAGCTATCAGTATTTCTCATGTTATCGTTATTTCTCATGAACCTGAGCTGTTCTGCCCTGAAGATTTTTATGTTCATATATCTTCATGTTGAAGTGAAAGCATTTAAGTTACAAGACTGATATTGAATTGAAAGTTACAAAATGGCAACAAACATGCTAATGTAAGGTGAACAAAAAACATGTACAATCTAAAAGAAAAAATGCATCCAATGTGCAATTCATAAATAATCCATTTCTTTCATTTAAATGTTAATGAAAAATTATATTTCCTTTTTAAAATGTGTATAGTCTTGGATTTAAAAATTAATAAAAACTTTAAAAAAAAAAAATTAAAAAAAATAGTTTTATTATAATTCTTCTCAGGATTATCATTCTTGTTGATCAACGAGAGTGTATTTAAAGAAATCATTTTGGGTAATTAAAGAAATCATTTTAATTACAGCTATAAACTCATAATATTTTTGAAATTATCCTGAACTTTGAATTTAATTTCAATAAAAAATATTTGTGTTAGTTTTTACAAATATTTATCTTTATCATCATTTGAAAATGTGATTGAAAAATATGGGTCCATAATTTTGATTATATTTTGCAAACATAATAGGTAGTTTAATAATTATTTAGTGTGTGAATGTTTAAATCTCTTGAAGAAATTTAGTATGACTCTTGGAATGCACCTTAAAACTTTTCCAATTTATTTCTTAAGAATCTGTTCACTGTTAAAAAAATGATGGTTATTTAAGTTAAAGAAAGAGCATTATTTAAATATATTTTAACATTCAGTAAAATGATTAAAAATCAACTGTTTATTTGTGGCAAAAATATTAGAAATTATATAATGCATTTAAAAATAAGTAAATTTTTGGTTGGAAGAAATGCAATAAAATCTATAGACAAGCAAGGTAAAAATTCTTTATTAATTTTTTCTAAGCATTCAAAGGTTCGTGGCGTAGTAATTTTTTGATTTCATTCACTAACAATTTTATCTTTGTTTAAATATTAAGTAAAATTATATATATATTGAAACAGTAATAAATTTGTTAATGAATGAAATAAAAGATTTACATTAAAAAAAGTCTTGTACATTTTCAAATCTAATGTATCCTAGGATTTCCTTAGAAATGCTACTGGTTTTAGTTTTCAGGCTGTTGTTCCAGAAGGCAGTTTGAAATACATGTCCCAGATAAAGAACAGTATTTCAAACTGCCTTCATAAAACTAAGCACAGTAAATTATTACATTTTGTAGGTTTAAGCCAAGAAGAGAATTTGTGTGCGGACTACTAAATAAAAGTTAAGTCTTTCAAAAAAACTTTCATTATTTTATGAAGTCTCTACTACAAATTTTAAAAAAGGAAAAAAGTTGCAATTATCACCAGCACTAGACTTGTTAATAAATTACACATTAAATTGTTGCTTTATAAAAGTTTACAGTTTTTATTACAAAGGGAATGCAATTTTGATAATACTATATTTAGCAATTTTAAAGCAATTAAACAAATTTTTCTGATAATAAAATACATTTTGCTTGGTGGTCCTTATTTTAACTTATTTTTGAAAATGCCAAGGTATTATTTCAAATTATGATGGTTACTGTGAAATGAATACAGTCTATTGAAATGTGTGGTGGGAAATGTTTGATAATCTGCTCATGAAGCAAAATATTTTATTTAAGAAGAGAAAATTTTGTCAAAATTTGAGCGTTTTTTAATGCTCTCTTTTTTTAAGTATGTGGATGGTAATCTGGGGATTTAAGTGTCTACATATATTAGGTATTGAGAAACAACAAAGTATTAGCAAATTCCTTTGTTAAAAATCTCTCAAAAACATTTTTAACATATTGTACAATATTTAAACTGTCATGTAATTAAAAATTTTACTAATGAAAATACTAATATTTTATTTTTATAAAGACTAGACAAATTTATTTCCTATCAATGTTTATGATTGGTTAGTAATTAAGTTTGTTATGAATTTGTAGAACTGAAAGTATCAAGAAGTTGGAAGCTTAAAAAATGATGCAGAAAATCCTTACCATACTGTCACTTAAATGAATATATCTGAATATCCTAAATGGACTATAGAGTTTTGTCTTAAATGCAGTAGTTGCAAGTATTAATTTTATTTTCAAATAAAAATATGCATGTTAGTCTAGAAGAAGGTCTAAGGTGATTCTAAGTCACATTGATATTAATAGGCTAAATAAGGACTGTAAAGTTGAACATTAAAATTCTTCATGTTTTTTTATTTTCCTTGTTGCATTAAAATATCTGACTGTCAATAACTTAATAATAAAATTCGCTGTTAGGATTTAAACATCTACATACTACCTCCCAGGAAGACTTGATTGAATGTGGGCTACGTGTTGCAATAGAAACAATATAAACATTAAAAAATTGTAGAAACATAAGATTTCACTGGTGAAAATTTATGTGAAATGAAAAAAATATTTAAAAAAATCATAAGATATTACAACATTATTGTTGTACTTGTCTGAAGTTAATATATAAGTGCTTGTGTCTGAAACATCATTTTATCTAAAATTGCAAGGTTATCTGTTACATTTGATGAAATGACTTTTTCTTCTCTATAAAGGTAAACTTGATCTTTCATGTTTTGTTATAATAGATTTTTACTCAATGTTTTTAGTATTATTTGCTTAGTTAGCTGTATACTTAATGTTATGGCCTTTATTAAAACAGTGTAGGTTTGTTTGTCGCTTTAGGTGCTGATGTTTGTTGAGGTTTTTTGTTTTAAACTATAGTTCCAGTTTAAAATGGAAACCACACTTGTGTGTAAAAACATGAATATATACTAAATAAATCAAACTAAATTAATCCAATTTCAACTTTTTTTTATAAATTCTTAAATATATTATTGAAATAGATGATATTTTCTGATTATTATTAGTCTAAAAATTATTCTTAATTCATAGCTATAATTTGCATTGCTTGTTATAGCCATAATTTGCATTGTGTAACTATAAAAAAACTTTCTCTCTACTGTTACACATTACTTATGTTTCATCATTGATCTTAATGTTTTCATTGAGTATTTTTAATGTTCTAGAACATAAAAAGTACATTTTTTGTCTAATTTTACATGGCATTCTGATGTATCATGTTATAATTACTATAGTTTTTTCCTTATGTAGGAAGTTTCCAATCATGAATAATATAAAATAAATGAATTATATCAAATCTACAGTTATTACATGCATAAAAATTAAATATGTTCCAATTTGAAAATATAAATAAATATGTACTCTAAGTAATAGTTATATTGTTATAATATAACTTACTGCAAATCAATTTGTTTCATTTTATAGATAATATACAGTGTGAAGAGCCTACTACACAAGTCATAGAGATGTTAAACAGCATCGGGCAAAATATTGAAACAGGAGCTGATATATTTATAGAAACTGTGGAAGAAGAAGTATCAGAAACTGAATTTTCCAAACTGAGTAAAACAAAATTTGATAACAGAAAGGGTAAAAAATGTACCAAGTCAATGCCTATTGTACGAGACTTTTCCTTCAAAAAAGATCCTTCAAAGAAAAAGGAATCTTCCATTTATAGTTTGGCTTCAGTAGCATGTGGAAAAGTCAATACTAATAAAAGCATTTTAAAGTTAAAAAATGATAAAAATGCATCTGAAGCTTCATCAGTAATAAAAGATACAAATAAGTCAACTAAGGATGCTCCTGTAGATACGCCCCAAAAAGAAAAAGTTTCAACATCTGAAACTGGGACCATTAATACAAGCACGACTTCGTCAATATTATCTAATACTACCAATGTCTACAAAGATACTTCATTAGGAGGTCGTTTTATAGCTATTAACCCATTGCCTTCAGGTGTAAACAAACAGGATATTGCTTCTAACTGGCCTGGAGGAGATACTTGGGTCGTGCCTTCTAGTATAATTTCTCCTTCAACATCCAAAGCTAAAAAATCATCTCCACCTGAAAATTTAAAATCATCTGAGAAAGGAAGTGCTGACAAATTTACAATAATTGCTGATAATAATATTACTTCTACCACTAAAAGTAATTCTATACTTAATAGTGGAAAAGAAACTAAATCTAAAACTACAACCTCTATTACTAGTTTGAATTTGCAACCAATTACATCTACAACTGCAACCTCTTATTTAACTAATTCTGGACTGACTATGCAACCTGTAAATACTATTTTGCCAGGTACTCCAGCATTTATATCAATAAATAACAAGTTGATACCAATTGTAAATTCTCCTGGAACTATTTTATCTTCTAATGTTAATTCAAATTTTATTATTCCTTCAGTCTTTCCTCAACCATTGATCGCACAAATACCACGGCCACCCTTATTAAATGGCACTACTGCAATTTCTAATAAATCTGCTCCTTCTGTTTCTGTTACAACAGCTGGGAAGAAAACTGGAATTGGTGGAACTATTTTTCCCATTACTGGTTCTCCTCTTGTTCTAATACCATATAGTAATAATTCTTCTATATCATCTACAACATTCACTGGATCACCAGGACTCATTGTTTCTTCACCCGTAGTAGGAAATAATATTCGGTCTGGGGCACCTATTGCTTTAACTGCTCTCACCACAATGTCTGTAGTGACTAGTACTTCAAAACCTATTGTATCTCCTGTGTTAGCAGGTCTGCCAAGTGTTCTGAATAATGGGAAAGCAGTTTCTGTTTCTTCATTAATCCCAGGAAAAAATTTTATTTCTACAACTGTATCTAATACAGTGAAAGCTCAAAAAGTTTCCTTTCCTGCAGCGAACACATCAGCTACGTCATTTGTAGAGAAAAATTCTATGCTTTCCTCTTCTCAGCAAAGTAAAGTTAATACTGTAGTGCTAAATACTATGCCAATAAGTTCCACACCTACTATTAATATTCCATTTGTGCCTACATCTGCTAATCAGACTCCAACACAATATGTCATGGATTCATCTGGTGACTTGTACATGTTAGAGCCACTGGATGATGATATAATTAAAAAAATAGAGTCTCCTATTACTTCAACACCTAAAAAAACTATTATTGATTCACCTAAACCTCATAGTTCAGTTTTGCAAAATATGTCTCCTGTTAAGAAGCGAAAGCTTAGTTCTCTAGATGCTTTGAAGACCTCAGGCACAGTTCCTTCAGTATTAAAAAAAGCCAAAATTAACCATGATGAATCTTCTAAAAAAACAGTTGTAAGTACTGTTAATATATCTACCACACCAGTGTCAACTACTTCATCTAAGGAAGAGCAGTGCCAACTAGCTTCCTCTGATGCTGTGCAAAATTCAAATTCTGGAACCTCATTAGTACAACCAGAAATTCCTTCACTATCTAAAGAAAGTAAAATTACTAGCAGCACAGAAACAGCCAAATTTACAGAAGTCATCACTACTACATCAGTTTGTAAAACAGAAATGGTTATTACCATTGCAAAATCAAAAACTTCTCCAGTAAGGAAAGAAGTTTCTTTCCTATCTAAGACACCTTTAAGTGAAGCCATCAAATCAGCTGCATCATTTCTCACTACCAAGACTGTGCCATCCTACTCAATTCCTCAAAGTCGTCCTGTGACATCTCTTATAAATTCGACAGTAACCTTATCTTCTCATGTTGCAGTCAGACCTGAGGCATCTGAAATTACTATGCCAAGCTCACTTTTTTCCTCACCTAAACTTTCTTCTGTTTCTGGATTTTCATCTAATCTTCCTACTTTACGAGAATCGCCCACGGTTTTTGACCGGGAGAAAGTTGAAGTAATACTTTTTCAATTATGAAATTTTAATTTTAAATTTTTTGTTTTTAAATTAAGGAAACTTTAAAGCATTTTTTTAAAAATGTATTATCTATAATATCTTAAGTTGAAGATTAATTACTCTCAGTTATTTATTAAGTGAATTGTATTTAATTTAGGCCTTTTCACCTTAGTGTGTGAGTAATACAAAAAATTCTTTCATGTGTCCAATTTTTCTCTTGTTAAGGCAGATGAGTGAATATTCTGTGTTTTAGGGATATTTAAGGGCATAGCATTTAGCATTTTAAGGGATAAACTTCACATTTTGTGTAAATGTTTATTGTAGTTCCAGATCTTTATTAACTTGCAGATTTTGATTGTGGAATTGTACTTCTTATCTGTATAAATTGGCCGTCATACAACAAATAATGCTGCAAATTTTTTTAAACATTTTGTGTTGGTTTTATGATAGTGTTAATTTGAAATGTTTATTATACTGTTTCTTTTTCTCTTTATTTATCATTTATATGCATTGCTATCATGCATCTATTAATCTATTAATTCATTTAAATAAATTTGAATTACTGTAATTTCCTGTATCTAATCCTCAGTGCTGTATTATCGACCAGACCTTTACTTTTGAGTGAAAGAAAAAGTGTTGTATAATCTGTAAAAGCATATAATCTGCTCCAATTTTTTTCACTGAATAATCTTAAAATATTCACTGCTGCTAATTTAGGGTATCATGTGAAATAGAAATACACTCTATGATTAAAAATATAATGAATTGTATAGAAAAAACATTTATTATTAAAAACATCTGTTTAGATCTATCTCATCTCAAAATGCAATAAACTGAGATGAAAGCACAGATTGATCAAGAGCTATAATTCCAAAAGATTCTAGTAAAATTTATATATTTCTAGTTTTTAATAAATTTTATAATTAGATAAGACATTTTAAAAATAATTATATTTGTTTCGTTCATAATTAAATAAAAGAAATGGATTAGCTTCGAACTGCTCATGGGGGGGGGGGGGAGTACATTTTTTCTATTTCTACTGAGCATGCTTTGTTTTTCACCTTGCATTAACACATTTGTAGCCATTTTATTATTTGTTTTCTCTATAGCTTATTATTTAAAATTTGATTTGTAACTTGTACATTTTTACTTCCACATGATGATTGATATAAGAATTTGAATATTTTCAGACTGAAGCAGCTCGGGTTGAGGCAAATTGCGAAATAACAATAGCCAATAACAACTATAATATCTATCTAAGGAACCAGATTCATTTTTAAATGTAACTGGGCAAAATTGATTAAAGCTGAAATAAGTCAGTTGGGGCACCATCTATTTTTTTTTTTTTTTTAAAACATACATAGCAGTACTTTCAAGACTTTATTTTAAGCTTTTCTGAGAACATGCACAACAAAATATGAAACTTTTTTAACACATATTCCGTGGATTCTATGCAGGAAAATACTGTAAATAGTTTTTGTCAGTAAATCCATTATAATTCAGTAATTTTTCTTTATTGAATGATAAATTAGGTTATTATTATTTTTTTATTACTATTTATATAGTGTTTAAACTTGCATTTTTATGTATCTATTTTCAAATTAGTTAATATATAGAACTTTGCAAGAAAGATTTTATTTTAAATTTGTGTTAAGTGTTGGTACAATGGAGTGGTTTGGAACTCATTTTGAATTGTAAATCTCAGTTGAGTTGGTCTTAGTTTGAAAAATGATTGTATAACAATACATCTTATTTTTCTTAATAGTGTTACTTTTTATCACCTAATATTTATTGCTGGCAATGTTGAATAAATTTTTCTTACCTCTTTTGAAACTTCCAAGTTTGATCATATATCAACAGACCAATTAGATACTCTTCATGACATACAGTATTCAATAATTGTCCTGTCAGATTGCTTTACAACCTCGGATCAGCTGCTTTTCAAACATTTGACCAATTATCAATATATAGTAATAGCCCTCCATACACTGTCTAAGCCTAATTGACCTTACTGTATAATTTAAAATCAGATGCAGTTAAAATTGTTGAAAAAAAAATGAGCTTAGGTTTTCCTATTTTTCAACAAATTCTATTTTTTAAAAAAGGTTTAAAAATTAAGGAATTTGATCATTTTTAAGTTTAAAAAGTCAAGTTTAAAGAGAAAATTTATGAAATCAACCTTTAAAGATTTAGTATTTATTTTTTGTCTCTTTTGTGATTGAAAAAAATTCATACTTAGGAAATATTTAAAAATTAAATTTGAAAATTAAGGTATGTCTGACCATATTGAATTTTTATTGCTTATAATTAGCAGAAGATTTGTCCACAAAAAATTGATAAAATATGAATAGTACCACTTTTTGCTTATCATTCAAAATAAAATAATGATAGAAATATAAAAAAGTAAATTTGTTACCAATTTTAATTTGGCTGGACTATTCATCTGATGTTTCCAGAATCAATGTTCAAATGATTAAAATAATTAGTTTAGACAGATGTGGTCATTATAAAATAGAAATATTATGTAAATTTATTCAGTATTTATCAATACAGAAGAAGATAACTTAGCTGATGTAAATTAGAGTTCAGTCAGGGTATAAAAAGTGGAAGCAATTAATTATAATATTTGATTACAGTATTAACTTGGCAAGAAAGTTCTATGATATCAAAATTTGAAATATTGCAGAAATTTTCAGAAACAATTATAGGACAGTATTTTGGTTTTATTTGATTGAATTTTTGCTAAAATATAGTCATCTTGTATTAGGCTTTTTTAATGTTTTAACATGTATAAATGCAATGGACATTATTATTGTCCGACTCCTCATAGAAACCGCTATATATTTGATGATTTAGATAACAATGTTTTTACTTTTTTCTTTATGTAGTTAGAGTAAGTTACATAACTTAAGCAGTAATACTTAAGTCTTTATTTAAATGTTCAAAGATTAAAGATACAATATTAGTCTTCTTTTGTTATTTTATTTGCAATATCAGTGTGTGTGTATATATACAAGCACATATACATAATTACTTAATTTATTTCTCCTAATAAATAATTTCAGAATATTTTCTGGGATAAATAAATATGCCATATCAGAATTTATTAAAATGTTCAAATTTATTCCTAAATCAAAATTTTAAGGATTTTACAATCAAACATTAAATAAAAGCATTTTTAAATAAATTTTTAAAAACTTCTCGTGAAACAAAGGGTTAAAATATTATGAAAATAATAAAGTAAGAAATGTCTGTAGGTATATTGTAATATTAAGGAAATATTCTTAAAAATAATATAAAAAAATTTAAATGAAAAACAAAATTCTATAAATGAGAAAAATTTATAATTCAATATATTTAGTTATTAAAAATTTAAAAATATATATATAAATTTCTTCGAAGATTTCATTTAAAATTTTGTTGATATCTTCAAACCATATATATAAATGAAAAAACTATTGTTTACCAATAAGTATTGTATTTATTTATATAAATTGAACTACTTTTCCACTATAAATTTGCAGCATATATTGAGTAGAATTTACTTTCAAACAATACATTTGTTACAGTGAAATTTTCAATGCTAAAGTTGAAAGAAAAGGAATCTCGTTCTTGTGAGGAGGTAAGAAATAGCTTCCTCTCATTCTGTCATGAAAGCATTTAGTTGACATGAAGGTGACAGAATCAAGAAAGTTAAATATTAAATACAAATTTGTTATCAATTAGGGTTTGATATGTTTAACATAACAATTGATTAGTTTGAATTCATTTTAAATTACCAAAAATTAGATTAAAATTTTGAATTTCATATAGTTAATTCTTTATGAATTTCTGGCAGTGTGTTTCTAAAAAAGCAATAACATTAATGCTTTTTCAATGAGAAAACATGTTAGAACATGTTCTTGTTTTAAAACATGTTAAAAGTGAATAAATAAGTTTAAAAAAAATTGTGAATTAAAAAGAATCTTCTGTTTTAACCTGACTTGACTTTTCAACTGAAATAATATTTTTTATTTCTAAAATCAATTTGCTGATCAAATTTGTTATTTTCCTCCTACAAATTGTCGATTTTACAGTCATGTAAATTTCCTCAAATTGCTATTATAATGTTCTCATTCCTGAAATGATTTTAAATTATATATTTCATGAATACTTCTGATAATTATTTGCCAAATCTTTAAAAAATTTGGAAATTATTTATATTTTTCTTTCTAAAAAATAAATTTCCATGAAGTTTTTTGAAAGAAATCT
>JAPDSC010036886.1:0-19005 GCA_026290005.1 Latrodectus geometricus
ATGATTGAAAATTGGGCCGTGAATACTAAAAGGTTGAGAAACACTGCCTTAAGGTAACGTCAGAGAGGAAGAGAAAATTTATAATACTAGATATGTGCAATATAAGTTTTTATGCAAAACTGTTTTACTAAATGAGAAAACTAAATTCTAAACACAATACAGATAGAATTGTTTATTTAATTCGTGTATTACATAATTTAAATTTCAAGGAAAAAGAGAGAGGATGCTGATTAAAATTAATCAATTATGTTGTAGTCAACAGTGTTTTACTTGCTATTTTAGATGTGTTTGTTGTATACATAAGTTGCATAGGCTGAATGTTGACAGAAGTAATTACAAAAAATTGAAAAATGCTGTTCTTGAGAAAAATTATACTTATATGAATGGTGATCATAAAAAATGTTTCTGTACAATTCTATCACATTTTAAGAAAATGTCTAAAAACTGGGGAGAAGTTAATGCTTCATATTCTGAATACTGTATATTGCATGTTCAGGTGCGTATAACACTTAGCTGCTTAACAAGCGCAAGAATTCCATTACATGCATTTGAAGTTCTTAAAATATAAAAAAATTCCCATAACATATTTTGATAATAATCTTAGATTTTTTTGCTAAAATAAAATCAAAGGCAGAAAAGAATTATTTTTCGATCACAATCTATACCAGATTTAAATACTCTTTTTTAAGATTTTATGCGGTAAGATAGTTTTTTTCAGAAAGAAAGATTGAAAAGTAATGCATTATTTAGCTATAATTTGTATTCTATTTCTACAAAATTCTTGTAATGTTTGCACCAGTCATAAATGGAAGTTTCTACATCATTGAAATAAAAACGCAAATACATTAAGAATAAACTGTCAGAAAAGGCATATGCATATTTGAATAACTATATGATAGGATAACAATATTTGATAACGATTCAATAGATATTAATTTCTTCATGGCAATTTAGGTTTTTTCTATGTATTTTAGAGATTCCATTTATATTTACTTTCTTCAAAACAAGATATTTTTTGATATTGTCTATGCTCTCTTCCTTTTTCCTTTACTTTTTATCAAGATGTTCCTTATGATTACTTTTCAAAATTAATTATCTTTAAAGTTAAGAGTTTCATGTAACTATGTCAAAAACTAATGTTGAAAATATTGAGTTTGACATCTTTATTTTCCATACATTAGAAATGATTATGCAAATCCATGACTATTACAAAAAAATATAAATTTATTTTTGAAATATTTATGTACATTTCCTGCATCGATAAAATTTATTTTCTCAAAAGACAATATTTAACGTATCAAGCATTAAACCTCTAACTTGCTTAAAACTAGAACAAAGATTAATATATATCTATCATAATTTTCAACAAGTATAATTATCCACTACATCTTATGAAAATTATTTGCACATTATTATTTCATTTTACATAAATTATATTTCATTTTCATAGACATATTTATGAATTTTTCGCAAATTTATATTCTTGTTGGGCTGATTTTGGAAGCAAAATTGTTTCCAAAAAATTCTTCACTATTAATATTATTCATCGTATTTAAATATTACATTATTCATTATTAACGTTACAGTCATAGACAATTCTTAAATATATTCTAATCAAGATGTTTAAAAAGTTTAAAAAGAATTTTAGTTCAATACTAACAAAGATATAACTGTTATTGATTTCATTCAATTTAGATGCAACTGTAAGTATTCTTCAAATTATATAATTTTCTGAAATGTCATTTGAATTTAACTCTTTAAAGATAAGAATAAAAACAAATTCTCATATTTTTCTGAGTTTCTTACATAATTTTTAATTATTGATAAACAATAAAAAAAATTCAAATAAATAAAGATTATTCCTTTATTTTTTAATATTATTTTTAATAAGTTGTTTTAATATATCTTGAAGAATATTTAAGAAAAATAACAAGTATAATTACAAGTTATTTAAGAAAAATAACGAGTATTTAAGAAAAATAACAAACAAGTAATATCCTTTTAGTTTCGTTTTGCACTATTTTGCTGGAATAAGATACGAAACCTGATAAAAAGTAATAATAAGGCAAATGTTTATTTAACATTAAAATAAGCACCGTTATTTTACTATTTTTATTTATAAATATTCCAGTTAAATGAAAAATTAATTTTTAAGGCAAATTTACTTCATAAAGCACCACCTACTCTGTCTAGTGGTTACCTGATTACGGATGGGGAGGACCTAAGTTTGAATCCCAACTCGGGCATGGATGTTCTTTGTGTTTATTGTCCTTTCCTGAGATTGTGTATGAATGTGGCCTGCCATATAAAACGGGTTTGTGGTGGTGTGCTGTAGGTAATGCTACTCGCCTCCATGACTTGGTTTACAGGTGCCCATCGGGTAACGATAAATGAGTAGTAATTTCTGGCCTTGTTGTGGCGAAGAGATTAATCACCCAGTGCCCACCATTAATAAAAAAAAAACTTTTCAAAGCAATTTACAATAATACTGTAGTTCACATTTTCGTGAGAAATTAAAAAATACTTTTTAGCGATCATATTTAACTTATATTCCACAAAACCTATTTTTTTTAAGGATAGCAAGTGCTACCCGTATCCATCAATTCGAATTCTTTGTTTAATTATTTTCACTGCTAAGGTAATCGATTATCATTACTGTTTTTGAAAGGAAAGCTTAGAAGAATACTACAAAGAAAAAAAAAACTGCTGACAAATAGAATCGTTTATGAAACAAAAGGACAAGTTTGGTAACTTTCCGGATTGTTCACCCGCACTTGTCTAGAAAAAATGACCAAAACTTCCTAGAGTAATAAATAATAAAATTAGAAATGTAGCTGTTCTTTCTCCAATATTCATTGACGATTTCTTCTCATTTAATATTTTATATTGAATATATAAAACAAAAATTAGAATCACGAGTTAAATAGAAATATTGTACTCTATATATACATAACATCTGAAAAATAAGAAACTCAATAACGTGAATTCGTAAAAAATTAATATTTTAAGAAACCAAAACTAATTTTGAATATAATATTTGCTAAAGAAAAGTGATAAAAATTTATGTAATCTTAATTATTTTACAGAAATTGATAAATAGAGCAAGCATATAAATTATCAATCACATTTCACTAAAATTATAGAATACATTAAAATTAAATAAATGTATAAATTTGAAACGAATCTGTATCAAATAAAATTTCTAAATATAGATAACAAATAAATGATGTAGCAAATAAAAAATTTAGCAAAATAAATATCAAACATGTTTTATCCTCATTTAGATATCAATAAGACACGTTTTACTGAAGAATATTTCAAGTAAGATCATAAAAAAATCTTAAATAAAATACCTTTAAAGATAATTTAAATATCTACTACATAAATTTTTAAACTTGTACTTGGTAACACGAAACCATATGAAAATAATACCACATGAAACCACATAAATTTAACAATATATATTTGAAAACTGCAATTATTTAATATTATAAATAATTGAACGTCTTTTTCCTTATTATTAAAAACAATTGGAGTATTGAAAAATCATCAGATTCATTTCTTAATTTTTTTAAAATGGATGTGATATTAATTTTTGACTTATAGATTCAAATTAAATTAATATTTTTTTTAAAATATTTTTAATTATTTAATTACTTTTACACTGATTAAAATAATTCAGCAAAATATAAATTTGGCACTGTAGGAAATTATAAATGGGAATTAGGGAAATTTAGTCCTTAAAAATTTTAGTTCAATTTCTGGAAAAATAACAACTTTGCAAGTTTAAGGCATAAGCCCTAAATGAGCTGAAAAGAATTTTAAAATGGATTTGATATAATCCAATTTTATGCCTTACTTTAGTGTTATGATTACAATTGCACTGTATCAAGTACTGTGTTATCATCTATACAATTACTTTTGTGAAAGTAATAACAAAAATGAGTTAATTTTATTCTGCAAATAATTCATATAATTCTTTCATTAGGAGTTTCATTAAAGATGATTAGTAGAATTATCACAAAATAAATAGTCGAAAACTGTTTAATACTTGGAACAAATATAAATACAATAAAATATTAGATAACATTATTTAAATAAAGTGAAAAGATGGAACATATAACCAGTATACAAAGGGAAATTTAAAAATGAATTTTGAAATTTGAGTCATTTAATTAATTATACAGATCAAAAAGAAAAATCGAGAAACTCTACCAATAAATTTAAACAAACAAATTTCAATGAAGTAAAAATATGGTACGAAGTATGGCTTTTCCGGAATTCAAGAATATATTAGGTTGGGGAAAAAGAAATCCTTTATTTTTACGTGAACTTTATGTAACTTCTTTTAGATTCACTTTGTAAAAAGTTTTAAAACAGCTTTCTTGTAGATTTTTTGGTCTTGCGCGTTACGACTGCTGACATGCGGTTAACTTCGATCCTTTTTGATATTTTATAGACATTTTCGATGATGCTGTATCCACATGCGAGGTGCATCTCTAACATCAAAAATACCCGAACAGAATCGACGAAACAAAAATTGTACGTAACTGGTTGTTACAGTCTTATATAGGACGATAAACACCTTTCACAATTTTAGCCACCCGGCTATCTTTTTCGCCATTACAAGAGAAACACGAAAATGTATCGAATTTGCTGTTTGTTGTCTACCATTTTTAAAACCTTGTACTCGTAACTGAATGAATCAAACAAAAAACCGCAAGAGGATATTTTAGTGTCAAATGTCACCTTTCCAACGAGCATAAATTTGAAATTGTTTGATAGATACCTCACGAGATATCGATTACTACAGACGCCTACCAAAAAAATAATGGATAACTTATTCCCCAACCTAATATTAATTAATATAATTTGTTTTCAGGAATATATTAATAATATTGTAACAAAAATCTTATGCACTATAAAAATCTAAGACAATTCTATGTTAATTTAAAATTTTCACAATTTTAATTTGGATTTAAGATTTTAACATTGCTTTTAATGAAGTTTATAAGAGCAAAACTATAATTTTTTTTAAGTTTAATCTGTACATTCAAAACTACGAAAAACATTTCAGAATGCTGTTTAGCATAATAAAAAGTATGAAGAATTAGATACTTCGTATGTTTATTGATGAAGATATAATTTCTCGCTTCTTTGTACAGCAAAAAGGTATCGCTCAATAAAAGAGATTCGAGTAATTAATGGATTAATTAGATAAATATTTTAAAGAAAATATATTTTCTTCTCTTAGTTTTTAAATTAATGACTTTATTCTATATTTGTGTTTGCACATGAAGAATAAATTTACATGTAAATTGAACTAAAAAGTATAGTAGATGCTTTTCTACTTAAAAAAATTTATATTCTATGAAGATGCTTTCTTTTTATATTCAAACATTTTTTAACTTTATAAACCTATCAAATATCTGTCGACAAGAAGTTTTTTGAATTAATTAAAAAATCTCATATTGAATTAAATCTATCAGAAAATTAAACAGTTAAGATAATTAAAGCAAAACTAAGAAAGATTCTATTCTATTCTGCATGTTTTTCCCAAAATTTGCATATAAAATTCATTTTACAAAATCAGAAAAACGCTAACATTTTAATAAACATACACAATTAAGTATATAAGACGATATAAATCCAATTGTATGTGAAGACAATTTTTAAAAAATGAAATTTTAAATAATTATGCATTTATTTATGGCAATAAGTGTATTTATAGATTTTTTATATAATATTTTAACAAACAAACCAGTTGAACAAACTAGTGAAAGTTCAGTAGTTTAAAGTATAGTTTTATATTGATTAGGATGAAGAATAATCTAACAATACTGAATACTTAACTCGTCTGCAGAAAAAATAATTAAAATACATTAACAATACAAATTATTTGTTGATGTTTTCTTTAATATGTGTAATAACATGTGGGTAAAAAATATAATGCATTAAACTGAAGTTACTAAATATTTCATCATTTGAGTCTATAGATGATTTCTTATAAAAATTTGTTATTTTATAAATATCTGTGTTGACTCAGTTGCAAATAATCATACACTATAAATCTGGTTGCATAGTTAATCCAAAAGGGCATCATTGTGAGGTGCACATAAAAGTCACTGTTTTCGTTATCTGATGGTAGTGAGTTCGAATCCCAATCCAACTAAAGATCTGGCATGTTCGTTAATATAATAGCTAGGTCACGTCAAATATTTCGTGGTTGCATTGTCCTCCATGTGAAATGATACCGCTAAGTATAGCAGACCAAGCCTGGGAGTCTTCTGTTTGGTACCTGCTTTTAAATTACCAAGACCCACTCACTTCCTGGGTATGAAATAGCTTGTTCAGTGGGTACTCCATAGACAAAGTGATATCGTTTCCTCCCCTTTCCAATAGTTGCTGAAAAAAGTGGAAGCCTTGCTGATTCTAACAACGCGGGCCATTATAATAATAATGCATAACATTTCTTAACCAATATTGGTGAGGGATTAACTTAAATTAAAATAAATACATAGCTAACATTTTTATCCTTAATTTAAGCTATATATTAGGTTGGGGAAAAAGAAATCCATTATTTTTAAGTGAACTTTATGTAACTTCTTTTGGATTCGCTTTGTAAAAAGGTTTAAAACAGCTTTCATGTAGATTTTTAGGTCTTGCGCGTTACGACTGCTGACATGCGGTTAACTTCGATCATTTTTGATATTTTATAGACATTTTCGACGATGTTGTATTCACATGCGAGGTGCATCTCTAACATCAAAAATACCCGAACGGAATCGACGAAACAAAAATTGTACGTAACTGGTTGTTACAGTCTTATATAGGACGATAAACACCTTTCACAATTTTAGCCACCCGGCTATCTTTTTCGCCGTTACAAGAGAAAAATGAAAATGTATCGAATTTTCTGTTTGTTGTCTTCCATTTTTAAAACATTGTACTTGTAACTGAATTAATCAAACAAAAAACCGCAAGAGAATATTTTAGTGTCAAATGTCACTTTTCCAACGAGCATAAATCTGACATTGTTTGATAGATACCTCACGAGATATCAATCACTACAGACGTCTACCGAAAAAATAATGGATTACTTTTTCCCAACCTAATATATATATCCCCCTCTTTTCAACACCTTACCATATTACTTAATTTTGTAGATAAATTAAGTGATATTATGAATACGATATTTTCAAATTCTTAACGCCATTATAGAAGAATAACACTTTAAAGCGTAACGCCAAGTTCAATTAAACATCATTTAAAAATCTTATAGAGTGGCAAGCCAATCAACCAATGGAGAATTATTAGAACTTATGATTTTTTGTTATTTCTTAATGGATATCAGAGAGACATTTTCCATCACTTCAGGCAGATACTAACCCTAATTTTCAGATAAACCAAATCTTTGAAATGTTCATGGCTATATTAAAGACGAAATTATTTTATGAAGTTTATTGTTAAATATTTTCTAACATTAAATATAAATGACCTAACATAAATGACGTTTCACCAGATTTGACTTTTAGGAAAGGCTGAGCTGAATTATTACGCATATAAAATGTGTGTATCAGCAGATTTAGTTGCCATGATGTTTTCCCCTGCTTTTCATGCAAAAATTGTTTTTAATCGTGTGTTCATATCAAAATATTTTGTGCATAATTTTCTTTCATTAAATCATATTTTAAAAAATCTAACTGAAAAATTATGAGATACGAACATTTAATTATAACTTATCCCCCTAATTCTTGATCGATTTATTACAAAAGAGAAGAAATTTTACTACATGAAAGATTACCTCTGTCATGTAGTAAAATTTAAAAACTTAATACTTTTTTGTGTCTAAAAACAATATTATTTTCACTTTTTAGGAAATGAAAAGCAAAATTTGCTTGTATAAGAAGTCAAAGTATTTTCATTTTACGGAAACAACGTGATAACCATTTTATGAAACTTTTAAAAACAATACTATATATGTTTGAAATACGGTAAAATTCGACAAATTTGACAAACATTGTACTTATCATACAATTTAAGGGCCACGGTGGTCTGGTTGATTAGGGCGTCGTTCTCGTTACCAAAAGGTGGTGAGTTCGAATCCCGGCTTAGATGAATTTCCGTCGTGTTCACTAATGGCGACTGGGAAACGTAAAATATGTCGGGTCGCAATGTCCTCCATGTTCCCTTTACAAATTAATACCTCTGGGGGTGGTTGGAGCCAGGCTATGAGCCTTCATGGTAAAAATCTCTAAATTGGAAGATCCAGATGATTCTGCCATCTATGAGCCAAAAGTCGTACTTCCACCTTCGTATGAGGGTACTCTATTCAAAAACGGAAGACGCTCCCTATCTGATTTCATTCGCCTAGTCTCTTGACGGGCGGGCTTGGCATTGCCAAACGTCATCAGTACCAACCAACCCAACCAAACGTTACACAGTTCAAATCAGCATTAACAATGGCTTAGTTAATTACAAAATATATAATCAAAAATAGCAAATGAAAGGCAAATTTTAAGTTAATTGCTACACAGCAGCAATCTATTTTAAGACAAGTTTTATTCTATTTCCTTACTTATATCCTTATACAAATATTTTGCAAATTCAAAACAAAGCTATGAAATAAATTTATATATCTAAGCTTTTTTAAGCAAGAACCTCTTCATCATTAATAAATCTGATGAATTATAACATAAACCCTTTGTGACAAACACAGGTAATGATTACCTATATATATCTTGGTAAATGCAAGATTATGTTTGGTCTTTCCGAGATGAAAATTAAACCCAACACGATAAGCAGTTAATTATACCTCACTTATAACTTGATTTTGATAGCTTCGAGGATGGTAATTTGTCTTTCCCGAACGTCAGCGTAATGATATAATTTATGTGTTTTGCCTGTTAGAACGAAGAAAAATAAAATAATAGGAAGTCTGATGTCTATATTTCACAGTCACATATTTCTGATGTAATGTTTTAAGGAAGGGGTTTTACTTAATTATGATTTGATGTGGTTAAATGCTTTTTTACTAATTTTATTAATAGAACGTGTTAGTACAATGTTAATAAATTAGGATATAAAAAAATGCTTATTTCTTGTGACTTGTACAGAAAATAGGAGTTTTTCTTACAACTTTTCTTCTTTACTTGATTTTTATCTTCATTTTTGTGGACAGATTACTTTAAACATTGTAAGAATATAATGACACATATCTGAATTTATCTCCTTTTTCAAAAGTTAAATTATAAAAATGAATTCTGAACATTATAAAATTTTTAATTTAAAAACATATTATTTCAGTAAAAATAAAAAACATGTTTAATAATTATTTTACTAATATAAATGGCATAAAATTTCTTAAAAACA
The DNA here is from genome assembly GCA_026290005.1 of Latrodectus geometricus. Classification (NCBI taxonomy): domain Eukaryota; kingdom Metazoa; phylum Arthropoda; class Arachnida; order Araneae; family Theridiidae; genus Latrodectus; species Latrodectus geometricus. The sequence continues at coordinate 9,373 of JAPDSC010036886.1, forward strand.
GTACAAATATTTAATTCCATGAATCGTTTTATTAATTTGAAAAGAAAATAATAATTTGTTTATATGTTTAAAACAATAACTGTAAGAAAAACATTTTACATGAATCATAAGTAAAAAGAATTTTTATTAATTTGTGTTTCTTTTTAAATTAAGAACTTCACATATCAATTTTTTAGAAATAAAAAAATTATATGAAATAAATAATAATTATTAATTTAAAGTTATTAATCAGTGAATCAGGGCATCATTTATAAAAATACTTATTTATTATTTATTTAAATATCCATCATATTTTATTTAAATTTACTCTCTTATATTTATTTAAAAAAAAGATACAATACTGATTCTTTAAAATAAGATAAATAGCATAAAATCTATTATGAATCTAAATACTTCTTTGGAATGTTTTCATCTTATTAAAATATTAGGTGATGAAAAAGTGATGAAAAATACTAAAAATTAATTCTTAATTTGCTTACTTCTTGTTTAGTTTTTAATAAAGATATTTATTTCTCATAAAAATTTTAAGTTTAAAAATTTTAACAATAAATGTAAACTTCGGCATACATTTTATATTTACTAATAGATAATTTTTATTTTTCCTTGATTTCAAAATAAAAATATAAAATTCAACTAATAGATTCCAGGATTGCATATTCATGAATTTTTCTTACATTTACAGAGAAATATAATACTTTTGAGTTCATTTTTCCATCTATCATAAAATCACTATAAAGTTTTTATACATTTGAAATTAAAACATTATTTAAAACAAAAGTAGTTTTTTAATGTATATTTCGCTATTTCACCTTCAATAGTTGTTTGATTCTTTAGAAAAATATAAATTCTTAAATCTCGTATTCGGGTATTATTTTTCTTTTCCAAATATAATCTACATACTATATAATTTCCAAACAATAGATATATTAATTGTATCACCAGTATACCATTCAACAAATAACTAATTTTTAAAAAAATGGTTGGAATATTTTTAATTTCCCATTATATAAACATATTAAAATATAGTTTCATGAAATATTTATATATTGTGATGAATTATATCCAACATAAAAATGTAAACATTTGTTACAATTTTGCAAGTTTTATAAATCAAATGATTTATCACAATTCGCATTCTGTAAATCTTCAAATTGATAGAATAACAAATTAAGTCACTGAGTTTCAATAAATTATTAATATAAATATTCCAATATTGAAATCAACTTATTTTTGCTTCGGTAAAATGAATTATGTAAATAATGTAATGGTGTGAGCAAACCAGTAATTTAAAATCTGTCTGCGATTTAAACAATCACGTTTTTCTTTAATCATTATTTCGAAAGTTCAATCAGAGTTTTAGGTACAGATTGAGAATCCATAATAGGTTTTCTAACACTAATTAGATATTTTTGTTAATGTATCTGCACTATAAATTTGTTGTTTAGAATGTTTTAAAAATATCAAAGCACCTTTAATGTAGTAAAAATTAAATGAAAATATGCAGCACACTTGACTTATCAGTTGCGAATTACTTTTAATTTGTATCTCATGGTGCATACAAATACCTTGTTAGGTTTGTTTATTGATCATCATTCCTTATTTGCAAAAGAGGGTTAATTATCCCAGGCCTTATATAGATTAAAGTGGCTTTCGTAACACTATAGTTTATTTATGTTGTTGTTGGTTCTGATGAAACTTGGCAATGCAATGCCCGCCCGTCAGAGATTAGGCGAATGAATGAGACATGACAGAGAGAGAGCATTTTTCGTTTTTTTGAATAGAGCACCCTCAAACGAAGGTGGAAGTACGACTTTTGGCTCATAGATGGCAGCACCACATGACTCTTCCAATTTAGGGATTGAAACTAGTGAAGACCCAAAGCCTGGCTCCAACCACCCCTAGAGGTGTTAATTTGTAATGTGAACATATGGAGGACATTGTGACCATGACATATTGTACGTGCCTCAGTCGTCATGTTGAATAGGACGGATCTTCGGCTAATCCGGGATTTGAACTCACCACTTTTTGGTAACGAGAACGACGCCCTAACCAACCAAGTCACAGTGGCCATAGTTTAACTATAGTTCTATAGTATAATCGCTATATATAGTTTTATACTAAGAATCATACTCAAAATATCTGGTTTAATCGAATCTATGAACTGTTGACCCGAAGACCACGGTGCAAATTATTAAGTTGAGAAGAAATATTTAACGTATTATTTTAACTATTATTATTATACAATGGATGTAATACTCATGAATTTTAAATTTATTAATTTTATTAGCGTATATCAAGCCTATATACATATAATATAGAAAATTAAGGTCATTTTAATTTGTGCTGTTGTTGAATCTAGTCCTTCAAAATCTAGTGGCAGCTAGATTAGATCCATAAGCCCATTAACCATAATTATCAATGTGCAGCACCAAAATGGACAATGATTCAAAGATGTCCATAATCTTTTAGTTTATATAGAAACATTAAGGGAATTTAGAAATGATACTAAAATAAACTATTACGGAATCATTTTGTTTTGTTAAAATTAAAAATATCATTTCATGTACTCAAAATAGGATATAATATTCACTATTTAAATGGTTATCCATGTTTACATTGAGTTAGTTAAGGAGTTAGTTATTATTTCAGCCATAAAAAATTAATCAAGAGATAAAAAAAGCATTGTTGTGCCAATTACAGATTGATAATAATTTGTATGAGATATCGAGAATTTTCAAACTTTTTTCAATTATCTACTAATGAAATTTTATTCCGTAACAATAATCAGAAATAAAATACTGAATTTGGAAAAGAAAAAAAACAGCCATTTCTTATTAATTAAGAATTATATGGAAAATACTTCTGTTGGATCAATTTGAATACTACAAAAACCACTGTTTTTAGATGGGAAAAACAAAGGATGTACGAAGCTTGGCTCAACACTCCTGGTCAAACACACTCTAAAAGTATGATGTGCGTATCATCAGCGAGGATTGCCTCTGAAATTCCAAGATGCTCTAGGCAGAAAATATGTTTAATCGTAGGCTTCATAACTGGGCACTACATTTCAGAAAACACCTCCATAAAATGGAACTGTTTCAGCAAGACCCTATTTGCAGGAAATGTCATATGCAAGTAGAAACAGCCAAGCATATCTTTTACGAATGCGAGGCCCTTGCCCTCTCTAGATTCACTTCTTTAGGCCTCATCCATACTAGAGAGTTACACCTAAACTCCATTAAAGGGTTATCGGACTTTATTAATAAAGTGGGTGATTCAAGCAACTGGAACTAGGAAACATTGGATTTGGAGTTTGCGGTACAAGATGCCGATTAAAGCAGCGGTGCCCAATGACATACAAACCCAAATCTAAGAAGAAGAACAAGATATTGAAAATAAGAAGGTATCTAAGTAAAAAATACGATGAACAAAAATATTTGGAAACAATTTCTTAAGCTTAAAATATATTCATGAAAAAGTTAATCTTTAAAATAGACCTAAGACATTATATGTACCAATTAACACTATCGTATAGATTATAAGAGCAATAGGTAAATTATTTCTACAATAAAAACATATGTTGATAAGGAAACTTTTAATTTTAATAAACACTGAAAGCAATCTTGGTGTTTAATTTCAAAATCAATTTTTTTTCAAAATGTATGCCTGGTAAAGTATTGCATTATAAGAAACCAAAATTTTAAATTATCTATCATTGTTGAATTTATCGATTATATGAATCTTAATCGTTTCTCACTCATTATCATTTGCTTATGTTATCTTATTGACAATGGACAATTGTTAACATTCATACAATACCCTTATAAATCCTGCTATAAAATATTTTATAAAATGCTGAAATAAAAACTTGTTATTGAAAGATGTTACTCTAAGCTTTATATAATAAGCAATTTATTGTACCCCACTTTTAAAGGATAAACTAACTAATTTGTGAAAGTATTGAGTATGAGAAAATTAGAGATATTCTTACTCCTAATGAAATGAAACTGATTCTTTACTGACTTTGACACTTCCGGCATTTTCCTGTCAAAATGTCAAGATTCCAGACGCAACAACGAATGAGTAATTTCATTTACGAAAAGAGAGAAGCATTTCAATTCTCAATTGGAATGACCATTTATTTCACGTGGGAAATAATCCAAATGCGTGGGTGGGCAGTAAAGTCTATTTGAAACTTCAGCTGATTTTGAGCGGTTGCATATTTTAATCAAATTCGAAGAGCTCTTTTCAATAAGTTGCTTGTTCACTTTGAACTAATTTTAATGGCGTTATTGCTACCGAAATACTCATTTAGGGAATGATAAAAAAGAACGCTTAGGTTTTGGAACAGTTTTAGAAGTTTTTGTTTTAATTCAGCTGGTAATTTTCCTAGCAATGAAACTTTTAATAAAAGGAAATTATTTAAATACGCGATAAAATTAATCTTTTGATTTCCTATTATACAGATCAATAGACATAATTTACCATTCATTTAATAAGAAATTAAAATAATTTTTTTTTAATTAGCTAAATTAAACGTTTCAAAAACTGGGCAGTTTAAAATTATTTAGTTTATATTTAGATTTAGTTTAAAAATTTTTACCTCTTATTAAGTAAATGGCAATCGCTCTAAATAAATGGTTAGTATTCATCATACTATTAAGAAATAATCAATGGATAATTTTGATAGATTATTCAATTCTTGTTAGCTATAATAGTTCCGAACAATTGTATTTTAGCTTAGATTTGGAGTCAAACATTATGTAAACATTTTGACATAATTTTTAAATTGTCTAGAGAAAATTTAGTACCAGTTAATATTTCATTTATTGTTATGTGCAAAATAAAAGAGCAAATGTTTCATGCTTTTAATCAAAAAAATGAAGCTATAAGCACAGCATGTGATACTTAATTTGGTTTGAGTTTAAACTATTTGCCTATGTCAAGTTAATTTGTGTTCAAAACACTTGAAAACTTTGTTGTAAACATTTGAATTCAAACAAAATGGGTATGAAAATTAAACATTACTTGTTTATATGTCATGGCTTAAGTTATGACGAATAAAAGCGTGAAAGTTTGTTTTTGTATGATTTACCTTTTTTATTTTTAAGAATTAAATAAAATGATTTCAATAGATTTAATCGTATTTTTGGCTTTACAAAATTAAGAATAAGGAAATGTGTTTTTAGAGTGTTCATCTTCTGTATACATTACACCACAATGTTTACATGAAACAATAATATTATTTATATTTCATCAGAAGAAATAGACAAAATAAATTATTTAAAAAAACGCAACTATTATAAAGCAAAGATATGGATAATTCACAGAAACTGGTTTCAATTTTCTATTGAATATAATATCTAATTTGATTACTTACCTTGATTTTAAATTTTAAATTTTCGATTAATTTACAAACTCATAATTATTGAAAAATTTCGTTTTTCAATAATTATGAGTATGATCAGTTTTAGCCTGAAAGAATATATAATTACAATTTTAATTATTAAATAAGAATATTATAGCACTTAAAGAAGTAAAAAAATTTGGTTAAATTTGTCTATTGTTACTAATTAATCAACATAAAAATGGATCTTCAGATACGGTACTTGAAGAATATGATTATAAACACTTCATAACATGATTTTAGTTTTTTAAAAATTAATAAAAAAAAAAACTATAAAAATCTTTAAAAATAGCTCACAAACAATTTAAGAGCTTAACGTTATTTTTATGAAATTAAAGCACAAAAAATGGTTGGCATGAAACAAATTTATGCTAAATTATTTCTATCTGATTCTACTAATCATTTAAAATAATAAAACTGTTCACTTACTAGCATCAGCATAAAACTTCCTTTTAGATTATATTAATTTGTAATTCAAATTAATCGAAAAATAAATGAAATTTGAAATAATAATCTAACATTTCACATGGCTCATAAAGTTAATGTAATAATAATTATTTAATGAATTTTCTGGAACTTTATTATAAATATTTAATGTTAATTATTACTTTTTTTTAGCTCTTTTGACAACTTTATATAAAAAATTTACATTTTGATTACAATATTAAATGTTTTTTTAAAATCACTTTGAAATAAAAGGTAAATAATATATTTTCCAGAAATATATTTCTAGAACAAAACTCGTTAGAAATAAAGCAAAGAAAATATTATCATTTTTAACAAAACATATAACTTTTGCAAGAAGTTGGCTTCTACGTCAATAATGTTTATGAATCCTACATAATTAATCAAACAAGTAATAAATGTGGTATCTCCAAAGAACTCCTTTATTGACTTTCAAGCAGTTAAGCGAGCGGTTTATATTTACTTGTCAGAAGAGAGAAATTACGTTTCTCTGTCTTTAGTGTGGGGGAAACTTCGAAATGGAGCAATAAAAGATCTGACTGCTGAAGAAATTGCTTCTTTTTCTGTTCACTTTGGTTATGTGTTTGCTGACGAAAGCAAATAATCCGCCATTTCTATACGACAAGTGTACAAGTAAGAATTGTGGAATAATGTAAGTAACAATACAAAAAGAAATATCTATTGATAATGCATTTTAAGTTAAGACGACTACTTACAGTGTCTTTTCTGATGATCGTTATGAATAATGACGTAGAAATTTCAGATTGGCAACTGAAATAAGAAAACTAATTTTTACATAGACTACAAGGTAATTTATTGGTAATTGATATCAACATATTGATTGTAATGAAAGATTTGTAAATAACGTGTAAAAGCAATTTAAAAAAATTGTAGGTAATCATCATTTTACGAAAGGAATCTCATGTTTGAGAATACAAAAAACTACTTTAAAAAGTTCTATTCCATATTTTTTTAACTTAAAATTGAACATGTGGCAAAATATCATCTAAGATTGTCAGAATAATATCATATTTGAGTTGATAAAACATATTTGAGCTTTTACAGTCATATATAAGGCTGAGCAATTACAGTTTACCTCAGTACATGAATAACAGTATTTACTTTATAATATTGTGATTAAAAATTTGCACTGTATGTTAAAATTTTTATATAGCATATGCAAAGTTAGTCATAGATTTTATTTCATAATGAATTAAATAATTTGTAATTATAAATGATTTTTTTACATGACAGGAAACAGAAATTAGGATTCATAATCATTACAATAGAATAAGTTGACATATTATATTTCAAAAAAATAATGCTTTGATTTTTACTCATTTATAAAGGACCGAAAATAATTCACTAATTCAAATACAAAACTCAGTGCGATAATATAAGACTCATTGGGTTTGTTAGCGTTTTAAGATGATCTTAGAATAACATTATTAGGAGCATGAAAGCCAAGGTAACTTCTACAAACATATTAAAGCAATGAGATATATAGGTTGATAAAACAAATTGTCAATAAAATTTCAGCTCTTATAAGAATTTATAAACAGAGCAGTCAATAATTACTCACTTAAAAAACAGTGAAATAGTCAATTAATTGCTTAAAGAGATGATGAACGGGAAAAAATTCATTGATACATTAATCAAAAGAATGAATAATTTGTGAATTATTTTATTCATGCATAAATACTTGTTTTAATTTCTTGAAAAATGATATAAGTATGAATAACTTTTCTGGTCATGTTAAATAATCAGGAAGGCTAAATTTTTAATTAAATTATTCAAAATGTTTCTCAAATCAAACACAAATATTTTAGCTTTGGTGCAAAATGTGATCTGAAATTTTTCATTGTTGTTTCGATTTTTGTTGTTGTTGTTGTTACTGATGACACTTGTCACCGCCAAGCCCTCCCGTCAAGAGACTAGGCGAATGAAGTCATAGAGAGAGCGTCTTAAGTTTTTGAACAGAGCACCCTCATACAAAGGTGGAAGTACGACTTTTGGCTTATAGGTGGCAGCACCATCTGAATCTTCCAATTTAGAGATAGAAAGCAGTGAAGACCTAAAGCCTGGCTCCAACCATCTCCAGAGGTATTAATTTGTAATGGGAACATGGAGGAAGTTGCAACCCGACGGGTTTAACGTGCTTCAGTCGCCATTAGTAAACACGACGGATCTTCGGCTAAGCCGGGATTCGAACTCATCACCTTTTGGTAACGAGGACGTTGCCCTAACCAACCAGGTCGCGGCCTTGTTTCGATTTTTGGATTCAATAAGTGAATACAAGCAGTTTCAAACTAAGAAAAAATAACCCTTTCTGTCAATTATTTGTTCATTTTTCCCATGAATAGAAATGATTTAGAAAAAACGCACCCCATCATGAAATCTTCAGCACATTAAATAGTGAATTTTTGACAGTAAGTTTAAACTAAATCATTATTTCGTCCTCACATACGACTTTCACCATCGCTTCTTACGTATTAAAATCCCTATACATGTGACCAAAAAACGTATTACCTGTTGTTACCTGAGGTTTAAATGATATTTTGTTTTGTTGCAGCGATTCAATTGTTGCTAATTTAAGTTGTTGTTAATGGGGATTTGAGCGAATTTGTATTTTTTTTCATATTTCTTCTTTTTTAAATTCGATTTTCGTACGTCAAGTAGACTGTTTTTACAGTGTGTAAAAGTATACCCAAACCACTACATCCTGCATTTTTATATAATGATCTAAATTGAGCATTTAAAGCTTAAGCTCAGGTATAATTTAATGACTTACAAATTATATATAGTAAGAAAAATAATATTACGACAAATAATGCGAAAAATAAGAATTAATGTAATGCAAGAAATATTAAAAGAATAAATTTTTAAAATATGTTGCTACTATTATAACAAATTATTTTTGTTATATTATTATAATTTTTTGCTATATATCAACAATTCAAGAAGAATAAACTTAACTTACCAGTTTATAAAAGTTAGATTATAATTCATTGAATTTACGATTGTATTAAATCAAAGTAATACCACAATGAAATAAATAATTAAGGAAACAACAAGTACATGACAAATAAAACAGATTTTCGATTATTATACAAATAATCAATATTTCTATGGAATTTATATAATAACCACTTACATTCCAGAATGCAATGTTATATTATCTATTTTAATAAGCACCGTATTACTTAACTACAATTTTCCAATAATTTCAAGTTGTATTCTAGAAAAGTAATTGGTTTATCTAGCAATTATAGAACAGCGTTTTCGAAAAACGTCGCCAAAATTGGTGACAAAATAGAGTTGCTTGTGACAGGAACGAACATGTCTGATAACTTTCCGTGTTGTTCCAGACACATGTCACCAGAAAGTGACAAGAACATCCTAAATCAGTTTATGTTTTTGTCGTTATAACAACCTGTTTTTTTTTCTCATATGTGTTTTCATTTGTTTTTCTGTATTGTTCTAATCCAACGTTAAAGGAGAAAACGGAATGTAACAATCGTATGGAAATGCCTCAGCTTACAGTTTATTTGTAAAATATGTCATTCATCAAGGAATAATCGAACAGAGATTTGTATTCTAAAAATTAAACATTAATTAATTTATTATTAACTGTTAAGCATAATTTATAAGTAGTAGTGCTGTATTCGGAATACTATTATATATATTTAGCAGTACAAAATGTTTAAATAGTTGAAAATTTAAAATTCTCTCTCTCTCTCCTTATATATATATATATATAT
>JAPDSC010036888.1:0-14336 GCA_026290005.1 Latrodectus geometricus
GGCTAACAATTATTTTTTGTCTTTATAGATACAAAATATTCCAAACATTGCAATAATGGAGATTTCTTATGGCTTAAAATGCATCTCCAAATCCCTTGTTAAGTAAGTCATACTTTTTTTTTTTAAAAGTAATAGTGAGTTTCTCCAAAACATTATTTTTTATAAGAAATTGATATACCGTACACATTGAAAATAAATAAAATAGTAAATAATTATAATAATTTCAGAGAGTATTTATGGATTATTTTGTGTTATTGCCACTGGCAAATAGAACTAAATATATGGGTTTTTCTGTCCTACAAATTGAATTTTATAATAATGTAAATAATAGAGAACTTTAAGGGGTGTATTTATAAAAAGCACATTGGGAATTTTACATTATAATAATTTTGACCATTACCAATGCAATTGTAGTGGTTGTGTCTGTGAGAATGGAGACATTAAATTACACGCGCAATAATTATATTTTATCAGATGCAAGAGGTCTGTGCGAAATTGGACATTTCTTTTGGCTAAAAATTTCATAAAATGCATCAAATTTCATGGAGATCTCAAATACGTACTTAATTTTTTTTACACTGAATTGAACCTATAGAATACTTTGCAATGTGTATTTTATATGTGTGCGTGTGCAATATGTATAAGTAAATTTAATAATTCAAATATATTTATTTTATTGGAACTTTATTCTATTTTCAATGTCGTTCAAATGTGATTACAATGTAGAATTAAATATATGGGGATTTTTTCCTAAAATTTAATATCGAAAATATAAATACAGGGAGTACCTTAACATGATACATTTGAAACTAATGATTTTAATATAATTTATATATTTTTATAGATATGGCTAACTTTTAAATTTATCGTCAAGAAGAAATACGATAAAGACGCAGAGAGTGGAAACTAGAGCGCATGTCCAGCAAACGAAGTTGTGTTCTCTTATTAGGTATTTGCCTCCTAAAACTTAAACTTTATATTAAAATGAGTACCTGTTACTCTTTTATGGGTACGTTTTATATAAAAAATAACTAAAGAACTTTATATAATAAACACGTGGCCAATGATTTTGTGAAAGTAAGTGTGAGATAAATCCTATCTTAGTGAACTACATAAGTAACAATTATTTTTCATAGATACAGTGGATTGCAAAAATGGAAGTTTTCCATGAATCTTATCAAGTCTTTTGGCGCTTTTCTCTAAATTATAATAAAATGAACCCACAGAAGTGCATTTTATAATTTAAGCCAAAAACTATAATAATAATAGTGATATCAGATATTTTTTGTTTTATTGGCATTTTATACTTTTTTGAAAAAGCCACGCAAATTATGATCATATGTGGGTTTTACCTGAAATATTTTCACTATTGCCTTAGATATTAAATGCACTTAACTATTTTAATTTTGATCGCGCATTTATGAACATGCAAAAAATGTTGAAATTTCATAATGGCGCAAAATTCCAAATCCCTTGTCACATTATGTAAAATGGAAACAACGGATTTTTTCAGTGAAAATTGATTTTTTTATTGTAAATTAAATACTTAGAATACATTTAGACGTGCATTTAATATTATGTAACCTAATAATTTAGTTTGAAATAACTCATTAAATATCAGAAATGATATTTAATGAGTTATAACCAAATTTTTGAATTTTTACAAGTGCTCAAATTCTCACATGTAGCATTAGGTAAAATAGAAATTATTTTGTCAAACCTCTTCTAATAAAACGTTGTAGCTCAAGGGATGTAATTAAGATTTTTATATAAATAAGTATTTATGAGGATATGTTACAATCAGAAGAACCTCTTTTATCATATTCTTTATAATGAAATGACGTGTATTTTATATTAAGTAAACCCAATACAGTCTTGATAATTATTGATTTAGAGACAAATTTCAAATCCCTTACAGCAAAAAATATTATATTGGATTTTTCTTAAGAAATTTAACCATCTAAGAAAAATGTAGCTCAATATGAAAAACAAACTTTTCTAAGTATTTATTTTTGAAGAAAATAACCCAATGATTTTTTTATGTGCCCCCAATGATATATATGTGGCCCTTATTTAAATTTGTGTCGTAGTCCTTTCCCCTTAAATCTTATTTTTTATTTCATGAGATTTAAAAGTGAAATTTTAAATTCGGAATTACAACGTATGTGGAATTTCAGGGCATTAAGTAGTTTCTGCTCTTTTCACTCATGGAAGAGATTTGGTTTCAGAAATGCAATAAATAGAGACAATTTCATTTGAAACGAAGCTGAAAAATGTTCAAATTCTGTTTTTTTTTCATCAAAAGTAGTGATTCCATTCCAAGTCGTTCAAAATTCTTGCGCAATAAGTGCCCTTAAGGGTGGGGGATTGAAAGGGGGAGAGTAAATCCCCGAAGCTCTTAATGCGCATCTCTCATCACGCACAACATCTTCTTAGTAACCCACCACCCCTTCCCCGTTGCTTGGCTCATTCATATCTTAGGTTACCATGACAAGTATTTATCGCACATTTTGGCAGTCGATCTCCACTTTTTGGTGTTTTAAACATTTACACTTGTAAAAAAAGGAGTAATATAAATCCAAACTCCACATGATTAAAAATATTTTCGGGTATGAATACAGCCCATAATTAAAGTTTAAAATGTATCTTAACTGCATATTATACTTATTACATATATTCCTAGAAACTGATCAAACTTTTGTATCAATAAAATCATTTTTCTGATAACTATAGATAGGTAAGTTATAATCTGGAAAATTATTTAATTAATGCAAATATTTGTACACACACACACACATATAACGTATCTATTTCTGTTAAAATAAGTTAACAGAGTAATAAGCATTCTAAAAATTATAGTATTTTTATTCTAGTAATAAGATTATTCGAATTTCAGCTGAATAATAAATGAATTTAGAAAACAATACGGTAAGTCCAAATAACAAAAATTAAAAAAATCTTTTTTAATGCACAATTTCAAAAAGTATTGGTATATTAATTTGACAAGAAAAGTAATTTTTTTTTCATTATATAAAATCCTTTTTCTAAATAAATGTGTGTTCGGAAATAAATTAAAATAACTACTAGACTTGTTAATAGAAATTATTGTAAATTTATAATGTAATTTAAAAAAAAAAAAAAAAAAAAAAAAAAACGTAAGACCTTTTTACTTATTGTTTGGCAATTGAAATGGATAAGAAATTCGCATGAGAGGAAAGTTTATTTCGACTTATATCGGAAACAATAACATGATTTATTTCAAAATTATTTTTCAGAAATTAATTTCCTTTTTCAATTTGATTTTGTTCTGAAGTTTTCATTCGGTTTAATATAGCGTTTCTATTTAACATTTTTGCTTCTTTTGTTTTGTGATCTCTCTGTACAATAAGATAAAAAATTGCTTTAATTTTTAATGTATTTTATTTCCTATTAGAGGAGGAATATCAACTGTAAATAAAAAAATGGGCTAACAATAAATATTTGGATAACGGTGTCCTACCTCAGGGGTGGTGTGGAAGTGACTTAATTATTCTTAAAAATGATTAAATTTTTAAATCTACTCAATGTAAAAATTACGACTATCTCATGAACACTTTTGCAACTACGAATCATCACACAAACTGTAAAATAAGTTTGCAACTACATTTTTCCGAAGTTAACAATGATTTCTTTTATTTATCCCTTTGCTCAATAGATGACACCATGTTTCTTATACTAGATTCAAACACATACCGTTAGCAATTTATTTGAATATAATTCTGTGTTCTGTTAATTTAATATCATTCAGTTACTCTAACATACAATTTTTATAAAAGTAAAATCACTCATTGAACTATCATTGTTCATGAAAATACGAATGTTGTCATATAACGAAAGCTAACTAAAAAGTTTATTAACAAAAACAACAACATCTATATTTCTTACTATTATCTATAATTCTTACCTTATTTCGTCTCCTCATGAAAAACCTGTTGATTATGAATTTTTTCGATTTCATCTTTTGATCTGTATAAATACAGATCAAAAGATGAAATCGAAAATAATTATAATTATTCAAATTACTCGAATTTTAGAAGTGCATTCCCCTAATTTCACTTTGTTTACTGTGGTTATATGTTCTATCTTTCTATCATATTTAAATAATTCTTTTAATATGCTTTATATTTGTTTCAGATATACATCCTAAAAATAAATATATATATATATATATATATATATATATATATAAAGACATGCACAAATATTGAATAGAACCTGTTATTTAGAAAATTGAAATAAGAAAATTTTGATTGTGAATTGTAATTTAAATAAATACCCCATAATTGTAGTTGTTCTGTTGTAATTTCATAAGAATGTTCATTGTTACCATCGATTAATCTTAATTCTGAGCAATTTTCTGTCTGTTATGCACATATATACATTTTTCTGTTATTATTGAAAATAAGATGCAGACCAATGCATATCTGAGATTATACAGAAAATAATCTTATATAATTTTCAAAAATTTATATTTTAAAATTTAAGCATTTAAAGATTTACTTCTTAAGGAATTTTAAAAATAAATTTTTGAAATCTTTTCAATATAAAATTATTTTTAAAAAATTTAAGTTTGAAAGGAATCTCCAGAGGAAGTCAGATAGAAAAATCGAAGTTCCAGCTTATATCACATGTAAGGAAAAAGTAAAGATTCTAAACGCAGAATAAAACAAATTATCCGTTACCAACCGTATAACTGAGAATAAAGTGAAATTTTGTAAGTTACATGGAATAAAAAAATTTAGAAATGAAATGTAACTAGAAATCATTAAACGTTGGAATTTTAACTTCATTTCATTTCAATAAACAATTACGTGGTTAGAGCAAAGAAAGAAAGCCTCATAACATGAACTGACGAATAACTGTAACAATTTTATGACAAGTATTTTAAAAAAAAGGATAAATAAAAACAAATCATATTTATTAGAACTTCATTCATTTTATATTAGTGATTCTTGTACTTGTTATTTATAACACTTGGCGAGACCCAGCACGCCCGTCATGGACGAGACAAATGAAATCAGCAAAAGCATCTTCCGTTTTTGAACAGAGCACCCTCTCAAGAGGGTGGAAGTACAACTTTGGCTTATAGATGGCAGCAGCATCTGGGTCTTCGAATTTAGAGACAGGAGGTCAAGGAAAACCCAAGGCATGTCTCCTACCACCCCTAGAGGTATTGGTTTGGAATGGGAACATTGAGGGCATTGCGACCACAACATATTTTACGCCATTAGTGAACACGACGTTCTTTTTTTATAGTCGCTGGGAAATCGAACCCACAACCTTGCGATTGCGAGACTTTTGCCCTAACCAACCAGACCACCACGACCAATTTAATAAAATGATTCTATTTAAGCACTACAAACTCTTTATTTGTAGAGATCTGTTATTTTCCCATTATTTAAAAGTATGATGAAATTATCTTGTGTATAACAAACTTTGAATTTTAGTTGCATTTGTTCCATAACCAAAAGTTATAGCAATTAAGGCACAAATAAACTTAGAAAAAAATACTTTAATTCATTTTATACATTAGGAATGTTTAAAATTATACATTAGAGCATTTATATTATTACATTTAATGATCATAAAAATGAATCATAATTACAGGCAGGCACCCAATTTGGTTTTAAGTGTACAACCTTAAAACTGACATTTCAACCTTCAAGTATATCTTCTTTGCACGCAAAGAAACATCGGAGCAGAAATTCCCTCAATATCCCTTTCGCTTAATATTCAACGTAAATGAGAGGAAATTCCGTGACCCACCTCTGACATTTTCCCTCGTAAGAGGGATTATTTGGTTACGAGGATGGATGGGAAAATTAATGCATTTTTAATGTTAGGCAGGATTGTAAATCGTTATATCGTTCTTAAATGCACTTTTAGGAGTGTTGACGTGATAAATTTAAAGAAGTGTTCAGCAGAAATGAGTAGCGTTGAATACATAAATATGTAACATCCTAGCTTTTTAACACTCAACTACTCTTCCCTTCTCCACTCCTTGGCTTTACATTTAAATTCACGCCCCATGGGTTTTACTTTTACGGAATAATATAAGGATTATCTAGATTATCTTAATATTTGGTTTTATTTAAGGAACATTTAAATTAAATCATGTACTCTGTTAATATTTTTTACTTTAGACATTAATTACCTTATAAAATTTCAGAGTTTGCACAAGACATTTTTCAATACAATTAAAAGGTTTAATAATAAGTCGTAAATAAAAAAAATAATAAAATTTTACGATGAATTTTGATACTCAATCAAAATTTATTGTCGTTCTCAATACATTATTTTTGAATTAATAAAATTATTTAATGAAATTTACTAATGCTGAAATATTTAATGAAACTTACTAACGCGGAATATTAATGCATTCTTAATTTGAAGAAAAAGAAGTATCTGTTAAAAACTGCAATGAAAGTAGTGTATGAAGGATTATTTCTGAGTTTATATATGCAAATAACATTTGCTAATTAAATATAAGAATAAAACATTTTTCACAAGTTAAAGTAAGGAAGTGAATTATCCAATCAGTATATATATATATATATATACATAGCGCCACCTACTCTGTCTAGTGGTTAGCATGCCTGAGTGCAGATAGAGAGGTCTGGGTTCGAATCCCGGTTCGGGCATGGATGTACTCTCTCTATCCTGTTTTTGTCCTTTCCTTGTATGAATGGAGTAAGAATGTTATCTACCCCATAAACGCGCACCTATGTCTTGTTCAGAGGTCAAGTCAGTCTTCTGCTCTTGTGGTTCCTCTCCAAAAAAGAAGCTGCATACTACCTGTAGAATTAATGAAATCTATGCCAGATCTTCTGGACCTGGTGAGGACTTTTCTGCACCTGACGGATAAGCAGCATATATATATATATATATATATATATATATATATGTCTTGACCTTTGAACAAGCCATAGGTACCCATTTATAGGGTATATTTATAAGATCCTTACAATGAGCACGAATTTTAATATAAAGATAATGAGTACTCAAATCTCAGGAATTTATCTCTGGCGACGTACGCAAATCTCAGGTAGCGCCCACACAGTTCAAGACGGACGGTGGGAGATGCAATTAAGGACTTTCGCTGCGAGTTCTTTCTAGCTAGAAGAAATCACTTGAAAGACAGGTGTTGTGGAAGACAGTTCGGGAAGTTGGAGGAGAGATCACTGAAAGATCAGAAATAATAAAAGTGTAACTTCGCTCGCTTGGAAAGCCTTCAAATCCACTCTCAGAAAGCTGTTGGTGGCCCAGGAAAACATCTGCAGTGGATCTGTATATCATCCGAAGATATCATCAGAAAAGTAGACAATGAATTTCTAATCACAATATAAATGCTTTCAAAACGTCATAAATAATTTCAAAATAAATGTAATTATGTATATAAATTTATAAAAATAAATTATATGTTTCTTATAAGCGAAATAATATTTTGTGGAGCAGAATACCATGTGAAAGATGTTAAACGCTTCAGGACATACATATAAAGGGTAATAAAAAATTCTATGTAGCTAAATCCATGTTTCTTAACGATATAACTAATAATGGATAATTTGGAATAATATTAAATGTGTCATTTCATTACGTTTTAAGTACTTCCATAAGATTGCATCTTAGCATGCATTTCGAATCATTATTAATAGCATCACCATTGTCATAATTTGCATAAAAATAGTCCATGTCAAGTGGTCAGCGTATATGCCTACGGATGGGGAGGTCCTAGATTGAAATCATGGATCAGGTATGGATGTATTTTCTTTCTCGTGTCTTTGTCATTTCCTTGTGTGAATGGTTGCCAACCCTATAAACAGGTACATTTGGCATGTGTGTACTGAGGAAGTCAGATTCCACACCAAACTACGATTCAGTTGGAAAAGTGGAGCAGCGCACTCCATATTGCCAACCACAAAACAAAAACAACAACATAAAAATAGTGAGAGATTACATTAATCTATATTAAAGGGATTTATATGTAATTCATATTCGCATAAAAACATGGTTATGTTTTATTACGCGTTTACAATAAGACTGTTTGCTGTAAGCAAATTTCTTATGGATTGTTTCCTTCAAAGGAAGACATTTTGATAGTGTAAAAACTCATGATTACAGGGCTTTTGAAAGATCCACAGAGTTTTGTTTCCAAGAAAACTTCCTAAGAACAGCTTTATTAATTTTTTCTTAAAGATTAATTTATTTAATGACATTTCATTTTTACCCACGAAGACTGATTCAGCTGACATTTTAATGAAAATTCTAACCTGCGGCGATCTTCTATTTCGACACTCAAACCTAGAGAATAATTTTGACTTCAAAGCCCTTACAATTATGAGGAACATTCATCAATATTTCTACCTAACAAAGCATAAATGCAACGGTTTTCATTAAGTAAGAAAAAATTTGGGAAGGTTTATTATAATGAATGCAAAACTAATATTCCTCATTCAAACGATATTAATTACATATCATTCATTGTATAAGCATCGTCAAGAGAAACAAATTACAAAGTTTTACTTATGTTTTAATTTGATTTTAAACTGGGTTTTTTTTTTTTTTTTTTGAGTGTTAGGCAGGCTGGCTATATGGGGTTTTCCAACTGAATCATAATTTAATAAGCAGCCCGACTTTCTCAGTACACACATGCCATAGTTAGTCGTTAATAGGGTAGGAAACTATTCAATCAAGAAAAAGGACAAAGACAGGAGAGAGGAAATACATATATGACCGAACCGGGATTCGAACCCAGTACCTCCCCATCCGCAGTCAGCCCCGCTGACCACAACACAGGGTAAGAGGTAAATTATTCATATATCAGATATATTACAAGAACAATATAATTTAATTTTTTATTGGTATGATTTATATTTAATCGTACTTTGTGAAATGTGATGCAAATATGAGCTTGAACATTTTTGAAAAAAGTTTCAATTTAATATTGGAATAAGATAAATATATCGTATAAAAATATTGAAATTACAACATCGATATTCAGTTGGAAATTTAAGATTTTTAATAAAACAGCCTGTTATTATAAAATATGATTCAGTAAGAGAATGGATTCAGTAAATTCTATTCTATAAAAATGCAATATAAACAAAGTTTCCTATTTAACTGAATGCAAATAATCCATTAGTTTGTATTTGTATGAGTATTCTCTTTTCAGATAGTGCTCTCAAAGAATCAGATAATTTTAGTCTATAAAATTCCCTTTAGAATAATAAAGGAAAATCTGTAGGGGGGGAAGTACGACTTAATCCACAGGTGGCAGCACCATCGAATTTAGAAATAGGGGGCCAAAGAAGATATAAATCCTGGCTCCTACCAAACAAGAGGTATTATTTTGGAATGGGAACATGGAGGGCATTGCGACCAGGGCATATTTTACGTACCCCAGACGCTATCAATGAACAGGATGGTATTTAGTGGGTGGGGAGTCAAATCCACAACCTTGCGATTGCGAGACTGATGCCCTAACCAACGAGACAATTGCGGCCCATAAACTTAGAAACACAAAATTTGTCAAATTTTAATGGTATAATTTATATATATATGAGAAGATGAAATTCATATGATTTTAAAAATATAAATAAGAACTATTCATTTATATTTCTTATGATATAAGAGTTTGTACTTCTGCAATCAAATCTTTTTTTTTATTTTTTTTAAACGTAAAATAAGAATATACACATTTTTCTTTTCGTTTGATGCTACATAGTTATCAATGTGGACGGAAAATGAGATTATATATGCTTTGCAACTGAAAATCTAAGATTTAAGACGACGCTTATTCGAACGATCTTTTTTGTATACCATTAAAAGAATTTGGGGGACAAAAGTTTGCAGAATTTTTCCAGTGTAGTGAGAGAAATTTTCTTGTTTCAAATAGAAAATTGGAATTTGCATTTTAAATGAAATTATTTATTAAAAATTACTGAAATGACTCTTGCAACTGGCAATAACTGGACATCCTAAACGGCAATCATTACTACTAAACAATAGCATACTCAGGCAATAAAATCCTGCACAGTCGGCATTTTTAATAAAGTAAACGACTCTCGATTCGTTTTTTGAGCATCTTTGAAATATTTCATTTGAATTTTATCAATAAAAAAAATCTGAAGAACTATTATGGAATAAAATGAAGCCAAATTTTTTCGATTCAATACTTGTTATTCCTAAGCGATTTAAAACTTTCATAAGAAACCGAAAGTATTCTTTCATAAAAGACTAATTTTTAATTCGTTCAAAACAGAATGATTTGCTCATTACAGCAATAAAATTTAAATATAGGAAGGAAATTATCTCAAGCCCTTTCACTAAAAGAAAGAGCAAATTAAATAATTGCCTTATTATATTTGTACTTAATTCTAATTTAATGTTATTTACTTACCCAAAATTATTTACTTTCAGATAAAGTTAAATTTTGTGGTTTTCAATAAACAGATATTATTTTATTATAATTTGTTATGGATTAAAAAATGACGATATAATTATTATAGTGTAATATAAGAAGCCTGACATGCACACAGCTCTAATTACATATAAAAACTATTTGTAAGACTTCTTTGGAGTAGTTGAAAGTCTCTTATTCATAGTTGGTCCATAAGTTGCAACACAATTGTCTAAGTATCATGAATATCATGCTGATATCACCGTTAACCAAGCTGGCTATTCCGAAGTTTCTGTTAGAAATAGTTATTGGGCAGTATCACGCATCGGCCGAATACGTCCCACACATGCTCTAGCAGATTTAATTATGGTGAGAAGATTAACCACATTTTAAGTACACATTTTCTACACACACACTACCACATTCTACCACATTTTCTATCTTACGCTTGCACAGAAAGAACGTGTCCTGTCATCCATAAACACAACTTCTGCCCCAATTGAATCTCTATGAAATGCACAGGTTATTCCAGAAAAATGAGCCTATAAATTTGGCTGATCATGGTTTCCATTGAAACATGTAGATATGTTAGAAAATCCATATTAATAATTTTTAAACGAAGTGGTTTTTAAAAATTTTCTGTTGGTTGTAATAAAATAGACAATCTTTATGTGACCGTTCGATGTTATTCTGGTTGCACGCTAAACATGGTATCCTCAAAATACATTTGCACATGTCCACTGTGTAGGTACCTTAATTGCATGCTTTGTATTCCAAGCATACTTGTGGATAATAATAGCTAAAATGCCATACTAAATAAATCGATGTGCCTAAAGGTTGATGACAAACAGATTTGGCAGTGTTTGCGAGTTACTCTTCATCTTAGGCATTGTGACAAATTGTGCAAACTAAACATGGTATCGTTAGAAATCATTGCACTCGTCCATTGTGTTGGTACCTGAATTACATTCTTTGTATTTAGTTAATAGCATACTCTTAGATAATAATAGTTAAAACTGCCATACTAAAAGTATCGATAGTACCCGTGCCTAAAGATAGACGACAAACAGATTTGGTGTGATTGTAATGGGTATTTTGTTTTGAGTTAGTAAGGAAAATGATTGGCATCGCTCATTTAGAAAGAGGCTAAATTAAAATGTTGCTTGGTGTTGTGACAAACGACTTATTTTCTGTCCTAAGAAATGCCGCTCTAAGCATTTCCGGCCATCGACAAGCTTAAATATTTATCTGATAGCAATATTTGGCGAAGCTCTGTCATCGGCAACATATTCTAAGCAGCCGTAATGCTACCAGGTAAAAAAATGAACATGTTTCCTCTGTATTGTAGACATTAATATTGTGCAGCTTTCTGGAACCTTTCGAACTGCACTGTTTCTCGCCCCTATTATTCATGTTTTCTTTAACTAATCGTATTTCTATTTGAAATAACTACCTCCTTAAATATTATGAATATATATATAATGAGACAGAGTATAATTCTGATGACGTGATTTGTAATGGGTGTTTTGCTTTGAGTTAGTAATTCAATTCTCAAAATTTCTGTTTGTGTATGTAAAGATCTTATTGTAATTTAATTAAGAATCTGTTAATGAAATAGAAAAAGAAATAATTTCAGTTAATGAAAATTAGAGGAAAATCTTGGAAAAGAAAAATTAAGCGAAAACTTGATAAGATTAATGAAGAATTTCTATCAGTTTCTAGTAATGATGACGTAAATCCCCCCATTTTTGAAACAAGTTCACTTTGTCCAAATATTCTGGAGAGTCCTACTTGAATTTTAGTCACAGTTTGAAGAATCAATACATAAAGATACTACATCGATAAAATTCGTTTCTTAAAAATATTTGTCTGTTGCTCGACAATAAATTTAGTTAAAGAATTGTGTTTAACAGATTCTAATTATATGAGGAAAGCGTAAAATTATTGTCTGACAGATTTGGAACACAGGACCTTGGGATTATAATGGTCACATAACGAAACATCTTGATTTAGACGGCATTTCAGTTTTCGAACATTTTGAAATTTGTATACTCAATTAGGCATTAATATATTCGCTTCCTTGAAAACTTGAAAGTTGCTTCTGGCTCATAAGATCAACTCTTGGCCTCATAATTATAAAATAATTACCTCCTATTATTAGTTTAGGCTACAATAAAATTATAAAACACAAAGATCAATTTAATATGAATTCATGAAGTTTATCAAAATGAAATTATAATCTAGGGAATTAGCATATTTTAGATTCTAACTTCATTTTAACAAAATCTAACCCAAACAAAAATAGATTATTCCTCGAATTATCGCTCAACAAAGGAAATTTTTTTTCCAATAATAGGCATTGGACCCTTCGCCACTACAAGGCCAGAAATTGCTACTCATTTAGTGTTACCCAGTAGGCACCTGTGAACCAAGTCACTGAGGCAAGTAACTTTAACCCAAGTAAGAAGACCACCAAAAATCCATTTATACATTCATACTTCATCTCAGAAGAAGAAAGGACACAGATACACAGAGTGCATGGGAGTCAGAACTACTCAGGTGCAAACAAAGATATTTCTCGAATTCAGCAAACGAAACATTCACCAGAAGAAATTATGCGCAAAGAGAGGAATGATTACACTTCTACTTTGACAACAATCGGAAAACAATTATAGTTTATTTAAAGAAAATCGATTCTTTAAATTGTCGATTGGTATTGATCATTTATAAAGAGGCTAAATTAAAAATAATGTCTATGACACTTGCGCTCTTAAATATAAAATACCACCAACAAATTTGATGAAACTACGTCAGGTTAAACTCATAACAAGTTTTGTTTTGGAAAAAGGAATTCAGCACTCAAGCAGATAAGCGAAATTAAGAGAGTCGCTCCTCAAAATGCTGAATTTCTTGTGTCGCTGCGTATTTGAAAATGTTTTATTTTGATATGTGCTGCAGACCATTGGGGTTTCCTCATTTAGATGACGACCAAAGATGAGAGATGCCCCACCCATGTTCTGTAATACTAATATAAATCTAAAAATATTCTAATGCGCTTTGATTTATTCAGTAGCTGCAGTTTTATGATGAAAACATTAGCGGAGAATCTAAATATAATCATTTCCCGAACTGAGTCAAAAGATAAAATAATATACAATTGGCAATCCTCCTATTATGATGAATTTCTGATCCCGCAGCGATTATAATAAATCCGAATAGATGGCTAAAGTAGAATTATTTGTTGCTGATTCTATTTCTCACTGCCAAGTGCTACATCTGAAAGATGCGAAGAAATGAATTCGAATTATTGGTTGAATATTTTCTTGAGAGGAAAAAGAAAATTCATGCTTTATAGAGATGCGATTTAATGTGAAAATTTCATACCGAAAATAACTTTCTAAAGGCCTTTTCTATATTGAAACTTTGATTTGACAATTATATTATACTGGAATTACGCAATCGGAATTCAGCCAGTTAATGTATGAATTTTTCAGAAAGGAAAAAAAACGAAGCAAACTTAGATATTGATTTAAATGTTAATTTAAAGGCATTGGGAAATCGATAGTTCATTTGTGAAGGAAAATTTCATTTCAGCTAATGATATGGAACATTTGCAATGGTTTAAAAACTAAAAAAAATTTAAAAATATAAAATTTGTAATGTAATAAAACCTTTTAAGCGCGAACTTTTTGATAGTTGAAAAGGTAATACTTCTAAATCTAGGCGGAGTATTTAGTGTTAAACAATATGGTTTCAAAAAGATCTTTCTGAAGAATATAATAAAGTGTTTAATAACACAGCTGAACATATTAAGAATGGAGATTCAACTGACCATATATATTATGTCTCGTCTGAAGGAATAAAGAATCAATTTGAATTTTATTTAAAATTCTTGTGT
>JAPDSC010036894.1:0-14357 GCA_026290005.1 Latrodectus geometricus
TCTGAAAGCAAACAACAAAGTTTGGACTAGCAAAGCCTATCATCCCCCCCCCAAAAAAAGGTATGATCGGTTATATTGCGTATACTCATCGCATTCCTCGTGCGACGGTAAGGGTCTCATTCACAAAGAATTCTTAGCCTGAGAGTACCACATTGAATTCTGTTGCCTACGCCGATGTTCTGAAGAGTTTACTCCAATGGACCAATCGCGCTCGCGCTGAGTATTCCACAGGCTCTAACATTTTAAAGCTATTTCAACAGAGCTGTTATACAGGAATTTCCAGGACTTATATACACGTTCCCAACCATGTATTACCATCCATGTAGATTATTTTTAAGGACAGTTAATTGTTGCTGTACAATACACTGTATTTGAAGTAAAAATTCATTCACTGAATTTTCTGACCACAGGTTGTATTTATATTTATATATACTGTTTATATTTTAAATTTTAAATATATATTTAACTAATAAATCAATTATAAATTCATTTTAGAAACAGCTTTTAATAAAAACAATGATGTAATATCACCTTTTGTATTACATTCGGTTTTATCAGAAGATAAAATCAATAGTTATAAATTTTTAAAGTAAACCAAAAATATTTTACTCTTTAAAAATTATTAAAAGTATAAACATTTTATTTACACGTATTTTTGGTATTTGAAAATACCTACACTGAAACATCATCGGTAATAAATTTATATGAACTTTCTTATATTGAGTAAATACAAAGTTCTGCTAATAATATCTAATTAGTAAATAACGGACAAATAGTAAATAAGGGAACCCAATTCCGAAAGATATCATGGAATTTAATGTTTATACTATACAAAGTCTGAAAATTTGACAGCATTGTTTATTACAATATATAAAACATTGTTTAACAACATTGGTATTATATTGAAGCTTGTGGCTAGTACTGACTTTGAAACTTACCAACTTTAGCTAAATAAAGATTCACTACACATTTCCTCTACGATCATAAAAATATATATTTTTTCATATCTGGAAAAACATTTACTACTTGATTCTTATTCTAAGTGCAACTAATAATTACACAGTGTTCATTTCTTATACAATGCTATTTGAAGTTTCAAAATGTTGACTTCGAAAGTCATGATGATCATCCTTTCCAGTTAAAGTTTGACTGAGACAGTTTACATAGATACCTTACTAATTGAATCAAATATAAGAATTCTTGTTGGATGTAATGTAGTAAGCTTACAATTTTAAATATTATATTCACATAACATTCGTGTATTTATTTCATAGCAATGTTAATGCAATTTTATAGTATGACAAAGGACAAACATGTTTCATCGAAAAATTAATAATAATAATAATAAAAAAATCAATATTGTTTAACAATTGCATCGAACTTTTATCATTAATTTTTCTTTCTTGGCGTAAAGCTAAAATAAAAGCAAGTATTTAACATTGAGTAAAATATATATTTTATAATAATTTAGAATATATGCGTATTAGAAAACTTTGTCATACCTATAAAAGCTTGACTATAAATTGCACCTCCTCTAGAACGAAACATTTAAAAAGCAAACAAGTTTTATCATTTTTAAGAAAAGTAAGACAGAAAGAGAGACAAGTCTAAACAGACTTAGAGATTTGAATCAGTAACAAACAACTTCTCTTTATCATGTTTACAGAACACTTTATGAGAATAAAGAAAAGAAGTATGTTACTTGTTTTAACTATCAAGCGTAAAGACTAAGTACTCTGCTTATTATCATAACAATGCAGCAAACTGACATAATAAAATACATAATTACGTTTCAAAAAAAATACTTTTAATACATTTTATATCTTAAAGATGGTTTTTCTTTTAATTTATTCTTTAGTTTCTGCTGATTATTTTGTGAACATTTGAGTACTTTTTGAAATCGCAATTCAATAATAAGTCTTGTTAATGTTTATAACTATACTGTTCTCATTTCAAATGTTTGATTTATTTCATGTACTTTTTTTAACTCATAGTATTTTCACATATTTTTTCTTATATCATCTTCATTTATACACATATATACTTACATGCATAAATACATACATACGTATATATTTGTATATATAATATATATATTGTATTTCTTTCATTTCAATGTTTGATATATTTCTCATAACTCGTAGTATTTTCGTATTATTCTCATACATTTTTTAAGGTCCTTTAGCTATTCTTATCTATAAAAAGTCTTCATATTCTTTATTGAAAAATAACGTCACTAGGATTTCGTTTATTTACGAGATTTTTTGACAGTTAGATGGAAGAAAATCGTTTCATCCAGTAATCTAGGAAAGCAAAGAATCTCATTACCAAAAGAATGGGAATGATGCATATTTTATTACATATATATATATAAACCTCCCACTCTCATTCTAATATGTTATCACTTTATTTATTATGTGGAAAGTTCTATGTTAAGATTAAAATCTATATAACGCAAAGAATGAAAAGGAGAATTGATTCAGATTATTTTATAATTGTGGTTATTGATTATTTAAACAAAATATATTTGATAAAATGAAGATTCTCTTTTTAGAATTAAAGGTTATTAGTATTAAAAATACATAAATGATCATAAAACTTATTGTTTTTTAGTTAAAGTTGTTTTTAAGAGCTTATGACATCCTTTAAATACCTATATATAATTTGTAGAATATTTAAGCTTGCTTTTAAATTATATTTACTTTTCATCTTTTTTTATATTTTTAGATAAGACTGATTCATTTGTCAAAATATGTCTTTTATTTTGTAATAATGTGTTAAATGAATAAACAAATCTGCTTTACCTCTTTATCTCAGGGGAAAATTCAAAGGAAAATATTTAATACTCCATCTGTTGATACTTTTGAATGAAAAATTTAATCCACACTTTCTACTAAGGCACAAGTAATACATCTTGCCGCACAATAACAAAATAACTTGTACCTCCATAGGCAAGAAATGTTATCTATGGGCCTCTATATACTCTCTTGTACCTTAATAAGCAAAGAGTGCTATTATAAGTAACACTCTTTGCTTATTAAAGTCAAGGCTCACATCAGAAAGTTTTAATGTTGGTGAGCTGACAATCTAGTTATTTCTCCAAATCATGTCTTTCCTCAAATTATTTACAGTGATTCAAAGTTCATTGTAAGATGCTCGAAACATTTTCATTAATTTAAATTTTTTTAAGCAAATATCTTGCGTTATATGATGTGTTTAGTGTTAACAATTAATTAAGTAACATATTTTAATAACATGTAATTGTAACTTTATTACAAATTCTTTCATGTTTATAGAAATATTATTATTTTTTAAATTGAGAACCTAATTTTATTATTGATGAAATTAATTCTAAAGCATTAATATTAATTTTGGTTATCGAAATATAAGTAATTTTCTCATTGGTAAAATGTTTTACATTATTTTCAAAATGTTTTGAAGTAGTTTGAAACTAACATTATGTATAGTTGAATTACTTTAAATATTTAGTTGCTTATATAGTTTTGCTTACTTTTCAAAGTTTTATATCAATAATTTTAATTCTTACCTAAATCATGCATTTCTCAAGTGAAAACGCAATAAAAAAGATAAATAAGTCTCAATCACCATATACTGCATTAAAAATAAAAAATCATTTCTATGGGATGGATAATGTAGTACTATAGATATCACAGTCATAAATTTTTTTGATGTTTGTTGCATTACCTTTCTTGAATCGAATTTTTTAAATATTTTAAAAATTCTCTTCAAAAGATAAATTCTATGAACATAAACAAATATTTACCTAGGCAATTCTTTATTATTATGCAAATTACTACCTGATTCTTAATTCCAAACTTTACATTAGTTATATTTTTAAGTTGAAAATTTCAACGGTGTGTATTAGAACCTATAAAGAAAAGGAAGAGATTTTTCTACATTATTTGAATGTAATATGCTGTTAGAATATTTTTACTGTTATTTAATTTTTAATTTCAATATATAAAAGTAATGTAATTTATTGATAAAAATTGAATAGGAAGTAAACCCCATATTAATTTATTTCCTACAATAATTTATATTCCAGTGACATGATTTTTTAATCAATTTCATAAGAACAAACAACATCACTCGATTATTAGATGAACATTAAACTCAGAAAGAAAGAACTAGATTTTTATGCTAATTACTTTTATGCGAGATTTGAAACTTTGCAAAAATGAAAAAAAAAAGAACACGTTTTCTATTTTGATGTGAAATAACTTGGCACATATTTCTTTCATTTAAAAATCTCCTTTCAATATTTATGAAATATATTTGTAAAATTTATAGAGTCAACTTTTATAGTTATTTTTTTTACCATACTTCATTAAATGAATATATTGCAGGGTTTCTAGTAAATTAAATTTTCACTTAAATGCATTTTAGATTCCATATAATAAATTTCATTATTTAAAAATACCTTTATGGAAATTTTCTATAAAAAAATATTTTAAATATATTATCAATGATGCTTTATGCTTACATATTTAATACATTTTTTGACAATATATTCAATGATAATTACTTTGTAAATACATATCTCTAATTAAAAAAATTAGCAAAATTTTAGAAAACTTTGTTTTTTTAAACTTTAACTAATCTATTGGTTTTAAATTTAAAATAAATACATTTGTTTTACATAATTGATATTCATTTTAACTGTGTTATTAATATTATGGAATATTAAATCCTTAAAAATGTTAACCCTTTGGAGATTTACAAAAAGTAAATATTACAAATACCATTCTAATTAAGTATTTTTGGTAGACTATCTCAGAGCATATTGGATATCAGTTGTTGAATATATATTTTCCATAAGCACTTTCGCAATATTCATTAATCAGCCTTTTTAAAAGAGAGCTTATTCACATTCAGCATTTTTTTACTAGTTTATTTCCTCAATTCTATTTAAAATAATGAACACCTTTGCTTGCACGCATATATAATTGTAGATATAAAAATTAACAAGATTATTGGGTATCGGATGAACTATTGGAGCTTTTAAATTTGCATAATTTGGGAGAAATAAAAACGCTCACTTTTTTTTAAAACATTTGGAGCCCGTTTATACGCCTAAACTACTATATAGCTGGGTGAATTTCTTACTTTGAGTGATGCTATTTGCACTTCAAAGACTGTAATTATCAATTTTTGTAGGATATGCATTTTAATATGATTGTTTTAATAAGTATTTCGTGGTGCTTTAAAACAAAAAAATCATTTTAGATATGTATTTATTTTAAATTCTTAAGATTATTTTCCTTAAAAACTTTTAAGTATACCTTTCGAGAGATCAAGGAATTGGGGTAATTCATTAGTTCTGGCAAATGAATCGTTAAAACTTCATTCAAGAGCCTCTTTAAACTAAAATTATAATTTGCTCATGGAAATTAATTACTAAAAAGAAGCAATTTATGAATCTAAAACTCTGAATGGAATGTATTTAATTACTTTTTAATTTTTCCAAAATATAAAAGGTGTTGAAATGCTTATTAAATTGTATGCAACACTAAATTGTTTCATATCAATCAAACAAGTATTTATTCATTTATTTAATTTATGTGACAGTATTTGTAGATAGGATTTAATAAAATTGTTTTTATAATGTACCTAATTTAGGAAATAGATAAATTTACATAAAATCATTCTAATGCAAAAAAAAAAAAAAAATAACTATGACATGGGTTTAAAAAAAAGTGAAATTGTGAAATTTAAGTTAATTAAGTTTAAATTATTTAAAAATGAAGCTTAAATTAATTTTTTTATTAATTTTGTTTAAAAATTATGTTGAATATTTTGATTACTAAGTCTAATAAGATTATAAAAGCTTTACTGATTGAAATTTCTGTACAGAAAATTTTACGTTTATTAAAAAACATTTTTGTATTATGATATTAAAGATTCTGAACCAATAAAGTCGTAAACATTTTTTAAGGTATGATACTAGGTATTTCATGAAATGAATTCAAATTAAAACCTTATTTTAACTACATAACTGCAGATTTAATTTTTTCTTAAAAGAATCTTTATCTTATTTTTTCCTTGTATTACTTATGTGTTGTTTAGTGTAATCCTTTATTCTTATTATAAATATCATTAATAAATTTCTGAACTGTTTGTGTTAAATGCATTATCTTTAAATCAACACACGTCACTCACTTTTTGAAATTAT
Organism: Latrodectus geometricus; assembly: GCA_026290005.1. Taxonomy (NCBI): domain Eukaryota; kingdom Metazoa; phylum Arthropoda; class Arachnida; order Araneae; family Theridiidae; genus Latrodectus; species Latrodectus geometricus. The sequence continues at coordinate 6,194 of JAPDSC010036894.1, forward strand.
CTTCTTAAATATGCAAAAAATAGAAAAGCAATTAAAGAAATGAAAATTTCTGTTTTTAGATTTCTTCAGATTTCAGATGTTATTTATTAGAGCTGAAGAGTTTTTTTTATAATTTTAAATAATTTATCATTTGTATACATTTTTTAAAATTTTTATCTTTATTTCTAGTATTGAGTAAAAACCTATTATTTTTTAAATAAACTGATTATTAATTTTTAACAGAAAATAACGAAAATAGCTTTCTTGTTTATCTTTTTTTATTTTTGGTTAGAATAAATGCAAATTTTAATGCCACTATCAGAGTAGATGAGAACTTATGCAGAAAGAAAAAAAAATTGTAACTTTAAACCGCTGAATGATTTTGATCAGGATATTTTAATTTTGAGCTGACTTGCTTTTCGAGTGATATATTTTATTCAATAGAGCCTTCTTTCTCTCCAGATATTGTATACAACAGTACTATCGATATCAGAGCACTTGTGTTAGGTAAAATCAATTACTGTCAAAAACAAATCATTCGGCTTATCTTTCAAAACTTCTAGAAAGTTAACGCCTTAAATTAAATTCACAAATTAAGTCTTACAATCTGGAAAAAAGAATAAATTTAATTTATTTTAATACAAAGTGAAAAACTAAAATATAATTATGAGAGTGAATCACTGTCCAAATACTTATATTAAAAGTAAAATAAAAAAAAATATTACATCTATAAATCCTAACTTCTTTCAATATTTAATCAATTTATTTTATGTAAAAGAAAAAGTGTATTATTTTTATTTAAAACATTTAATATGGGTTTGAAATTTTGAATGAATATTTTTAAAAATAATTGCATTATAATATTTTGAAATAGTAATTTTCCTAATACATGCATATTTGAATGTTATAAAAAATTAAGTTTCCTATAGGTTGAAATACATTTTAAATTAAAGAGACTTTTCTTGGCTATTTTAAATTAGTTTAATATTTTATTTTATAGATATATTACGTAAATATAAATTTCAATGACTCATAGTTTATAAATATAAATCAACATGTTTAGCTGCTAATAAAAGAACAATTAATTATAATTAAGAGTAGTTGAACAATTTTCGATAACATTTTCGAATATTCTTCTATTCTGTATATACCACATAGTTACAAAAGTAATCAGTCATTCCTTTGTATTATTAAAATAGTAATAAAATTTGCTTAAAAATGTTCTATCTATTCTTTTATATATTATCAATTATTATACAAATTTTATTTTTTCAACTCATACATCAATTTTAATAAAAAAACGCATTATTCGAATTTTGCGTAATTAAATCACTGAGTAGTTATATTGCAATGGAGTATTATATAATAAGTCTAGCCATTAATTGATTCATTTTCATTAAGAATATATTTTACCATTCTGCATGTATGATCCTTTAGTTCTTAATGTATTAAAATATTTTTATTAAAAAATATGAAGATTAAATTTATAAACTCAGTTTAATAATATTTTGAAGATTTTTCTAGTTAAGAAATAAAAACCAATAAAATGAATGTTCATTTTTCAATGAGGGATTTAAAATTAAACTCCATTTCAGCGTTTAAGTCAGCTGAAATTACTTTTGATATCACTGTTTGATTCTAGATAAGACCGGCATTTATTTCATTAATTTAAATCAATATTTATTATGTATTGTATTGATTACATTAATATTCTGGAATGAATTTCTATAATTAGGTAGATTTAGCATATAATAAATATATTAATTGTTAATATATTAGCTGTTATTTAATAACAAATGAAAATGAGAGCGAACTGCTTTCATACTACGTAGTTTATAATGTGACTTATAATTAATGACGTAATATTCTTTCCGTCTCCCAAAATAAATTTGATATTCGAGAGTACTTTTCATAGATATTAAGCTGTAACCAAGGTCTGGAATTTATCAAAATTAGAGAAAATTCCTATCCCTTCAACGTAGCAAAGGCTTAAGTAGAAAGAAAGAATTCATTATCGATTGGTTAATATCTAAAATGGAGCCTTTGACGTTTTAGGCTCCAAAATATGGAATTATAAATTCAATTCTTTATTTTAGCAAATCTTATCTCACTAGAGTATATATCTATTTCATATTTCTGAATAAATGTAATTATATGCACAGTTATCTATCTTTCTAATTAATAGCTCTTTATATTTAATAGCATTATCATATTTATCTTAGGAAATATTTATTCTAACTTTTTAAATAATTAAATAAAAATTTCGAATGATTTCCTGGCAAAATCTCCCATTTGAAAAAAGATTAAAATTTTGATTTTCAGAGAAAAGAAGTTTAATAATCGAGAGTTTAAATATATGCTTATAGAGCTCTTTTAACGTTTATGTGAAGAAAAAAATATTAATTATTATAACAAAATTAAATGTAGAACTTTTTTTACAAAGATTTTATAAACTATATTTAAAATAATATTAACTACTTTTATACTAATGAAATGGATTATATAAAGCATTTTAAGGAAATTATAACTCATTTTAATAAAATGAATGCTATGTTTAAAAAAAAAAAATACATCGAGTAAATTGTTGTAAACGGTATTAAATTATTAATTAAATGAAAACAAAAGAATGAAACATGTAGATTGAAACATTTATTACTATTTTATTTGAATATTTCTTTATATGAAAATAAGAAAAAGCATGATGCTAAAAAAGGAAATTACTTAAATCAAACTTAATTTGAAATTATAAAAAAATGAAAGTAAAATATTTTTTGAAAATAAAAAAAGGTTATCAAAATTTTGTTTGATAAAATATCTTGGTAAAAAGCAACGTAATTACTCAACAAAAATTCCATTTCGAAAATTATTTCTCTGAGTTTAATTTACTACTTTTTTTAAGAGAAGTCATAAAAAGTTAAATTGAAATATTTTATCTGGCCCATTAAAAAAATTGTATAATTATTGAGCAATCGAATGTGTGTACATTTATTATAATAAATTGAATGGAAATACAAAATGTAAGTTATATTTATTTTGTATCTCCATTCATTATACTTACTTATTCAGTTGCTATTTATAAAAATAAAAAACTTTTAGAATAATTTATTTTATGTAAATATATATATATATATATATACATACACTGCCTGACATAGGAAATGCAACACCATAAAATATTAGATAGAATGTGATAAAATTGATACACGGACAGAGCATGCATATATAAATAAGTGATGTTATTTACAAAAAAATAAATTTATACATTGACGGAATGTGCAGATCATCAGTAAGTAGTATGGCCACCTCTAGCGGCGATGCAAGCAGACACTTTGCGGGGTAGAGAGTCAATTAATGTGTGAATGGTGTCCTGGGGGATAGAAGCTTATATGGTTTGAACCATTTTCCACAGTTCGTCCTCCGATGGATGCTTTGGTATAACAGATAAAAGATGTCCAATTCCTTCCCAGATATGCTCTATCGGGTAAAGATCAGGAGACATCGCAGACTAAGGAAGCAACTGGATATTCTGCAAGGCTTGTCTGCTGACTAGTGCCATGTGCGATGTTGCTTTGGAAAATATTATCTTTCAGCCGCTGAAGGTAAGGTAGCACAACAGGTTGCAGCACCTCATTAACGTATCATCGTGAAGTCAATGTGCCTCTGATGCGTATTAGGGGTAATCTGCTATTGCACTTCAAACCATTATTCCACGTTGACGAGCTGTGTGGCGTTCAACAATAGTGGTCGAATTGGCATTATCTCCCCGACGCCTCAAGACTTTCACCCGTTGACTATCATTAGTCAAACAGAACCGAGACTCGTCGCTGAACACTACAATCTGCCATTCCGTCATTCAAGTGGCTCGTTGATGACACCATCGCAATCTCTCCCTTCGGTGCCTTGGCATTAATTACAGTCTTCGTAAAGGGTGGTATGTGTGCAAGCCACTTTCAGCCATTCGTCTTGGAATTGTTCTCACAGATATTGGAGCATCCAAAAATGGCTGCACACAGCGCAGAATATAAAGATAAAATAATTGTTATGCCGTCATAGCTGCCCTTCTTTTGCGTCGATTCGTCCATTATGTTGTCCGTCTATATGGACCTGGTCTTATGCGACTATTAGCATTTTGTTCATTAACCCATCTAGTCCAAATTCTATACACAGTTGATGCATCTAGGTGGGTTTCAGCAGCGATACGAAGGTAGGACCAACCAGACTTAAGTAGGCCGACAATTCGACCTCTCACAAAACCGTCCGCTTGCCGGAACTGTCTTCGATGTCCAGTCATCACTTCATCCACACGTGTCTTCTGCAGCTTTGAACTTTCTTAAATACTGGATTTCTTAAGCGGCAAAGAGATAAGACTATTGGCTTGTCCGCCATTTCTATCCCTTTTATCTAGCGTGATAATCACATGACCAACTTGTATTTTACATTATTTGCATAACATGTTCCGCTGCGTAATCTCCGAAATTTGCATATTTATACAACCAAAACTTCATGGTATTGCAGGGTATGTATATAAAATGTATATATATGATCTAAAATTTTCGTGTCATGCATTTATGGATTTAAGATATGAAATCATTAGTAGATAAAAATATAACGCGTTATGCAAATCATCATCGCATACGCAAACTATGTGTGACTGTAATGTTACCATACAGCACTATAAAACTTTTGTTGAGAAGGGATTGCTGATTTGAGCTTTGAAGTAGGATAGTTGTATTTTTTTATGCTTTTTGGGTAAGCTTTTTCTTTGCCCCATAGAAAGCATCTTTGCTGCTTTTTTAAGTTTTTGAATTCTATTGAAAAAGAATACTCAACAAAAAATATTTCGAAAAAAATAATTAAAAATTTAAAAAAAATTAACTTTGAAGAAAATTTGCCTTTAAAAATTTGGGTTAATGTGCAGAAAAATCGATTATCATGTTGAACGAAACGAAACAAATGCTATGTGAATCTATGATCGTTGACGGTAGAAGGAAACGGTGGACTGACAGGACTGATCGAAATTCACTGTATTTTTGCAAGTGATAACAAGCATATTGAGTGCATGGCAGTCATATATCACACAGCTACAACAGGACTATATACATCAGATTGAGTCTGTTACTTATAATTCGGGTACCTTTATTCAACAACACTTTGTTTGCTGCTTTGTGGAATTTCATCAATGCATTTATTGTTTCATATTCCATTGACTCAAGACCGTACGCGTTTGTCCTCACAATGAACTGATGCATGATGGATACGGACAAGGGAGTTGAATGACATAGTTCTTTCTAATAATTGCCTCTTTTGCATACCTTGCCTTGCTCAGATATTCGGTCTGGAGATACCGTGGTGAGAGACTGTAGAACTGTTGCACTATACATTACTTCATTGATTTTGTTCACCTTTAGTTTATAAGAATGGGATTGGATCTCATTCCCACATTCTTCTATCATGCAATGGCGGGCTATTAAGCAACCAGAGCAGAAAAACTTAGGAGTTAAAGCCTTTACTCTTCCCATATTTTTAGAGTTTGGCAATTGCCATTTTCCAATAGGAAAGTGTAATACTTCACGTGGCAACAAATTTAAATACTTTTTCTGCAATTATCAAATTGAATCGCTTGTTTTTTCTAACATTCAACAATCAAAAATAAGTGGTCCACGCTTGAATATTAATGGTTTTAAGATAAACCAGGCATTGAAACAGCAGATAAACTTTGGAAATATGAGTAAGAGCCACATGGACTGCTATATCCCAAGGGATACACACAGATTCTTTTTGATTCTATGCCGAGGCGCTTAGCTGCAGTTGTAGTTCATAATGGTTTATACACTAGTTATTGTTTATACACTAACTATTATACATTATCTAGGCTTATTTTGTTGCCCAACTTAAGCTTAGGTACAGGAAAATGCTGGAGCAACAAAACTAACTAATGGTCTTTCACCATCCACACTTCACAATAAGATATATTTTCATTCACATGATCTTTGCTAACATATCTTTCAAAGGAAGTTTTGCGTAATATTTCTATTCTATTTTATTATTACAGTTTAGGTGGCAAACAGTTTGTGTATAATACTGTTATAAATAGAGTCGAAGTTTAGAAAATTGAAATGTTGCTGAAATTTTACTTATAATTTATCCTTTTATCTTCTATTGTGTTGGACACCACAAAAAAAAGCAAAAATGTTTATTTAATGTGTTTATTAAATTTAAATTTTTTTTTAATAATATTAAATTAAAATACATTCTAAACTTATGTGTATTATGTTTTAAGTAAATCATAACTTTACAATTATCAATAAGAACAAAGTATTGAATTTATATTACAGATTTTATGGATATATTATTGTAGTTTGGCAAAATTTAAAAAAAAAATATTTTTTAATACACTTTTATTGTTTTATTTAAATATTCTAAATTATTAATTCAAAGACTTTGCTCAGAATTCTCAATTTAGGTCAAATGATTTGATCTTTAAATTAATTAATTTGTTTTAAGAATACTTATTATGATTCTTTATGAAAACTGGTTATATATAAAGAAAATTAAAGTTTCCAATGCGTTTTAATAAACGTGACACCAAAAAGAAAGTAAAATAATTTTTATTTCTTTAAATCTTTATTTCATGCTTAATATTTTAATATAATTTTTCTCTAAAAGCTTATATTTTATTGAAAGAAAATTTTATTTATATTTAGAGCTTGATTATTTGCACTTTATGCAATTGGTAAATACACTCTTTCCAAAGGAAACTATATTAGGTTTTAAATTAAAATAATTAGGAATTTTTATTATTTTTATTTTCTGCAATATTTCAACTGTTAATTGCAGATGACTCCCGTTATATAAAAAATCTTTTGAAATCCAAAAATGTTTATTTGAGTAAATTTTTATTATGCAATGTAATGTCTTTATTTTTAATGCCTAATTTTTTACGTCTAACATAAAAAGTGTTAAGTTTAAATATACTGTAAATTGGTCAAACTATTTCGTGTAAGAATTTCATTGATATTTTATGGAATATAAGAAACCTTACACATAATGTTGGCTTTAATTAATGGTAATTTTTTATTTCTAAATAGACAATCATTATTTGTGATACCTAAAATGTAAATTATTATATATTTATTTTAACAATGTTATTAGGAATAGAACCGTATCTGATAATATCAATATTGACTTGCTATATTAATTTTTTTTAGTGTAAAATTGTGTTTGGTATGGTAATCAATAAAGTTTGCTTGAAAAACTGCTCAATTTTTTTATTTAAAAAATAAAAGGGGACTGCAGTATGATTTGATTTTTGAAGTGAAAATTATGTTAAAAACGATTAGTAAGATTATCCTCATAGTTATACAAATAAATTTATACAAATATATTTCAAAATCAGATACAAATTACAATTAAATTGCAGTTTTTAGTGCTAAAAATTGTGCCATAGAACATTAATATAATTATAATATTAATATATACCTATCTATTTATCTCTATCTATTATAGTTTGCGGTTTATGTATACATATTAATATTAGGTTTGGGAAAAAGTTATCCATTACTTTTTCGGTAGATGTCTGTAGTGATCGCTATCTCATGAGGTATCTATCAAACAATTTCAGATTTATGCTCGTTGGAAAGGTGACATTTGACACTAAAATATCCTCTTGCGGTTTTTTTGTTTGATTAATTGAGTTACGAGTACAAGGTTTTAAAAATGGAAGACAACAAACAGAAAATTCAATACATTTTAGTTTCTCTTTTAGAAAGGCGAAAATGCTAACAAGGTGGTTAAAATTGTGAAAGGTGTTTATTGTCCTATATATGACTGTAACAACCAATTACGCACAATTTTGGTTTCGTCGATTCCGTTTGGATACTTGGATGCTAAAGATGCACCTTACCTGGATACAACATCGTCGAGAATGTCTATAAAATATCAAAAATCATCAAACTTGACAGCATGTCAGCAATCGTAGCTTCGCACAAGACCTAAAAATCTACATGAAAACTGTTTTAAACTTTTTTACAAAGCGAATCTGAAAGAAGTTACAAAAAGTTCACGTAAAAATAATGGATTTCATTGTCCCCAACCGAATATTTATGTTTGTGTCAGATCTATCAGTCTTATTATATATATATATATATATATATATATATATATATATATATATATATATATATAT
>JAPDSC010036901.1:0-26236 GCA_026290005.1 Latrodectus geometricus
ATATATATATATATATATATATATATATATATATATATATATATATAATTTTATATGAAAATGTGACATTAAAAATTACTACACTACACTTTTAGATTTTTATGAGACCAACAGCAGAAAATATTTACATCAATCAATACAGAATATGCAAAAATAAGATTCAACTTTGTAACTCAATGACACAAATAAAAATATTGTGTTTTTATTTTTCTATTAAGAAGTTATAAAATGTGATAGATCAGAAAGGAATGAAAAACTAGCATTTGAAAATACCATTCAACTACAAAATTTAATATAAATATTTTTTTTTTTAAAAAATGTGAGAAACACTAATGCCAATAATTATTATCAAGTAACTGCCACTTTTTGCACATAAAGAACGATATATGTAATTTAAAGTAAGTTGTAAGTATCAATATTTAAATGTAAGGTAAGAATTAATAAAAAAAAATAATACCAAATAAGAATTAACAATTTGGCTCCTAATATGATAAAAATCGCTTAGATTGAAGATAAACTTACTATAACCTTGTTTGAAAAGTACTTGATATTTTAGAGTATTAAATGTAGTAATAATTTCAAACTTCATTTTTAAATTAAGAAATATATTCCTTTTCTTTTTTTAATAAAACCAGAAATGTACTTGCACAATGTTTTTGTATTTTAAATTTAATCACATAAAGTGTTTTTTCTAGGTTTTTGAATACTGGAATAGCAAGAAATAAAAGAAATCAGTGTATGGAGAAATACTTAATGTTATCAAACAAATTAGACATTCAAGGGAAAAATGAGAAGAATGTTGTTCTAAATTTTTAATTATAAACACTTAAATTAATAATAAAAACATTTCTGACCAAAAAGAATTCACAGAAATATTTCTTATTTGTACAGTACATTATTAAAGCAGTACATTTATACTGTTATCTCCATTATTTGGAGTATAAATTTATTTCAGTTGTTAATGATGTGAGTAAAATCTTATTTCTTTCTCTAATCATAAAAAACTGTGATTTGGAAGTGACTGCTGGAGATTGTAACAAACCACATACATTTTAGTTGAAATACAATTAATCTGGCTTCTTGCAGTAGAAAATATAATGAACAAAATACAATGATGGTTTTTAGTTCAAAGTCCTTCTCTTTGCATAAGAAAATGGAAATTGCTTTCATGTAAAAATGTTTAGTGATCATGAAAATAATATACTAATTACTGTATCGAAGAAAAACTGTGTGTTGTGGAGTAGAAACAAAATAGCCAATATATATTTATATGAGGGTTACTCTGAAATTTTTGAGATACGCGCAGATGAGAATTTACAAAATAAAAGTAATGGCTTAATTTTAAAATACAAAGTATTTTAACACAAAAGACGATTTTATACTGACTTACTTCAACTTGTTTCGTGTAGAATAAATTTTAAACAGAAGAGATAATGGAGTTGACGCGTGAACATTTTCGCGCTATGATTTTCTGATTTTAAAGCAGGATTAAATCAAGAAGAATGCTTTCAACAGTTGCAATTAGCATTTGGTGATGAATCTCCAGCTTGTACTAATGTATTCAGATGATTTAGAGAATTTAGAAGAGGTCGCAATTTTCTTCAGGATGAAGAACACACAGGAAGGCTGCCGTCGGCAGTAATCCTGGATAATGTGTCTGCCATACGAAAAATATTAATGGATGATAATCTCTGTACCTATCAAATGATGCAGGAGGAACTTAACTTTGGCATACACAAAATCATACATAAAGAATTACATATAAAAGTAGTTTGCCGCTAGGTTCCCCCATAATCTAACTGAGCACTACAAAGAGGACCGTGTCAGAATCAGTAAAGAAACTCTCAAATTGCTAAATGATGGTGGCCACCACATCATTTCTAAAATTGTAACAGGTGAGGAAACACACATATCGTTTTTTGACGTTCCAACACGTCAAGAAAGCAAAGTATGGGTCTTTGAAGATGATCCCACGCCGACAATGGTGAAAAAACAACGCGCACTAAAAAAAGTTATGTATGACGTTTTCTTCAGAAGCACGGGATTGGTCAAAGCCATCAAGTTGGAAGGACAGAAGACAGTAACAGCAAACTGGTATATCACTAAATGCCTTCCAGAAATTCTACAAGAACTGAATATTAGGGAACTAATGCTTCACCATGACAATGCATCTTCACATTGCTGGATTACAGCTGGATTAACAGTTGAGTTTCTTCAACAAAAACAAATTAAAGTGATCGAACATCCACCGTATTCACCTGATCCAGCTATGTGCGACTTTTGGTTATTCTTTAATCTAAAAAAGAACTTACGTGGAAGTCGTTTTCATTCAGAAGAAGAGATTGATGTGGCTATAAATGCATTTTTTTTCATCTATTCCAAGAAATGAATGGCTTGAGGCATTTAATCTATGGAAAATTCATCTACAAAAGTGCATTGATGCTGGAGGAGACTACTTTGAACACATCTAAAATTTTGTAAGTGTAACTTTATAAACCTAGTTGTATCTCAAAAATTTCAGAGTGACCCTCGTACATATATATATATAAATTGTGATTGGGTTCAAGAAAAAACTGTCAAATCAAAAAAATATATTAAGTTTCACTTGCTTTAGTGTCCAGAAACAGATGCAAATGAATATTAAAATTTTAATTTATGCAAATGGTTTGTAGAGTGGATATTTTAAACCTATGAGGCAAGAAAGCTTGGAGATGCTAACAAAAGATTTGGATTATCAATTGATAATGCTACAAAAATATATTAATCTACAAATACAAACAAAATGTCTTGTAGGAATGTGGATGAAATTCTAGTAATATTTCATATGATGAAAAATAAAGGAACTGATGTTAAAGAAACAAATGTTCTACATAGTCATGAAATATTTTTTTATTTAGAGCTTTTTTTATTCAGAAGATAATATAAATTAAAATTCATGGCATTTTGACAGGAAGACAATAAAAGGAAAGTTTAATTTTTTTAAAAACACAGCATTTTTAGTCATTTTCATAAAATGGAAAGATTAATAAAAGCATAATTACAATTGCAGATTGACAAAATATCTAAAAGAATCCTATAAATTAATTTTCATTTTGTTTACATACCATCAAACAAAAAAACTGAAGAAAAGATATCATAATACAAATATAATTATTGCTTCAAATCCATTAATGGACAACTTATTAAAACATATGTAATAGCTAATTACAGTTCAGACTTTAGACTGTGTATCAATAAAATACAAAACAGAAGTTTAATTGATAATAGGAGGTATGAATAATAGAAAGTGAAAAACTACAAAAGAAAAAAGATCAAACATTCAATCAAATTATATGCATAATATACGAGAGGATAATAAAAGCAAAAGATTGAAATAAATTTATTTTATGAATTCTAGGAATTTTTTTTATACCTAATACTATTTACAAAATAGGAGAAAATTATTTATTAACAAATCAGAATATTGACAGTAATAATAAAGCAAAATTTGACAATATACCAGAAAACATAACAAAATTTTCATGTTACTCCAGTGTTTCTCAACCTTTTAGTATTCACGGCCCAATTTTCAATCATAATTTTCATCGCGCCCCCCCTTCCCACCGCATACAAAAAAATATATACAATAATAATGTATTTTGAGTATTTTGGCGCTAAACTTACACTACAACCTTAATTTTAAACTTTAAAAATTACCAAGAATACCAAAATTTATTGACATTTTGCAACACCGATCCTCAGCATTGAAAAAACAAGAATCCTATGCTTTTTTATTGCTCTTGCGTCCCGCTATGTCTCGGCATTCTCACGGTTTCGCGAGAAATTTGGAGTTGTCTGGAATTTGTCTGGTCAGCAAAAAATTAAGCTAGGAGCGTGCGCAGATGTGAACAAATGTTTTCTCATAGGGAGAAGTAGAAAGTTCTATGACGCCAATTTCAATTCCAGACAATCTCATTCGAGTTGATCCTTCTATCGCTATTGAATCTATTCTGGATGTGTATATTATATATATTTTCATGCAATTGCAATTCACCGTAATAAATATTCACGGCAGCAGACTTATGCAGAATCATGGATAAATTTTTAAGCAGGCGTAAGCGAGCATTAGACGATAGACAAGCATCAACAAGTACACAGATAAGCGTGGTTCCGAAAATAAAATCAAGAAAATATTCTCAAGAATACTTAAATTTTGGGTTCACTAGTACTGAAGTAAATGAAGAAGAAAGGCCCCTGTGTATCATTTGCTCAAAAATGTTGGTGGCAGACAGCATGAAACCTAATAAACTTAAACGTCATTTGGAAATGCTTCATAATGAGTACGTAAACAAACCCAGAGAATTCTTCGAATTAAAATTAAAATCCTATGAAAAGCAAAAATCATTGTTTAAAAAAACTTTGTCTGTGAATGAAAAAGCTTTAATTGCCTCTTACAAAGTTTCACATAAAATAGTCAGATGTAAAAAGCCTCACACCATTGGTGAAGAGCTTATTTTGGCAGCCACGATTGATATTGTAGAAATTATGTTTGGAGATAATTTTGCAAAACAAATGCAGTCTATACCTCTTTCAAATGATAATGTTGCCCGTCGAATTGCAGATATAGCTGAAGACGTAGAGTGTCAGCTTTTGTCGAAGTTGAGTTACAAATTGTTTTCAATACAACTCAATGAGGCAACAGATAGTAATAAAGATGCTCATTTCATTGCCTATGTTAGATTTTGTGGTGAGTCAGTAGTAGAAGAATTACTTTTCTGCAAACCAATAGAACTCAAAGCAACAGCACTCGCTTTATTTGCTATCTTAAATGATTTTATGAACGAGGCAAACATAGAATGGAAAAATTGCATCGGAATATGCACGGATGGTGCTCGTTCTATGTCAGGAAGATTCCAAAGTATTCAAGCACTTGTGAAACAAAAATCGCCACAGTGCGTCTGGACACATTGCATGATCCACAGAGAAGCTTTGGCTTCCAAAGAAATGAGTCCTGGTTTGAATATTGTGTTAACTACGGTTGTAACCGTAGTAAATTATATAAAAATGAGACCCCTGAAATCAAGAATCTTTTCCGCACTTTGTAAAGACATGGGTGCAGTACATTCAGCGTTACTATTTTATTGCGAGGCAAGATGGTTATCACGAGGGAAATTTTTGCAACGTGTTTATGAATTAAGAGAAGAAATCGCCGTTTTCCTAGAAGAGAAAAACAGACCGGAAGCTGAGAATTTTCGCGATAGTTTATTTGTGTTGAAATTGAGCTACATGGTCGACATATTCGAGAAATTAAATAACTCGAATCTTCAACTGCACTGAGCAAATACACATATATATTGATACGAGTGATAAAGTTAATGCTTTTTGTAGGAAATTGGAATTGTGGAGCAGAAATTTAAAGCAAGAAAACTTAACAATGTTTGCAAATTTGAATGATTGTATTAAAACTTACAAGGCTGAAGAACAACATGTAAAAGTTGCTTTTGTAACCATTGAAAATCATTTAGCAATGCTAGCAAAGAATTTTAAAAAGTACTTTCTTGCTGAAGACAAACTGATATCAAGTTACAAGTGGGTGAGGGATCCATTTCAAAATACTCCCGAAGGACTCTCAATCGAAGAGGAAGAAACCTTCATAGACTTCACGGCAAGCGGCGAAACCAAAAGACAATTTAGTAATAAATCACTCTTTGAATTTTGGGCAGGAGTGGATGATGAGTTTTCTGCACTAAAAGAAGGGCATTTCGCATTCTACTACCATTTTCAACATCTTACCTTTGTGAAACTGGATTTTCTGTGGTGGCTTCTTTGAAGACAAAATATAGATCTCAGCTAAATATAGAAAAAGAACTGAGAGTGTCTATTTCTAATATTAAACCCTCCTTCGAAAAACTTTGCTCTCAAAGACAGGCCCAAGGAATTCACTAATAATTATTAAATTTGTTTTAATTTAATAAGTTAATTATTAAATATGTCAAAATGTATTTTGTTTTGTATGTGTGTGTGTGTTCTTTCCTTTCAGACACTTAATCAATTTTTTTAAATAACATTTTCTCTTGGATATGATCGCGCCCCCCCCATTAGTGTGCTCGCGCCCCACAGGTTGAGAATCACTGTGTTACTCAATAGAATATTTTTAAGTTCATAAAACATTTTTAAATAAACAGCCCAATGATATATTTGGTGACATAACTTAAAGAAAACAAAAAAAGGAAATAATATCTTAATTGAAAAAAAAAATATAGCATAAATGTTTTCCTAATTAAAAATATTTGTAAAAGGTGAAAAATTAAAAATAATATTTGTAAAAGCTGAAATTTGTAATATTTTGTTTCATTTCGTAGTGCTATTTGACATAATCACCTATACTAAACAAATGGAAAAGTACCCAGTTTTCAAGTACATTTAGTAATCTTATATTTAAACATTTATTTTCACACTTTTCTTTTATCCATCAACTATATCATGAAACTTAATAAAATATTTAGCTATACATACAGAATTGTGGAAAAAGTTACAACAGTTTAAAAATATTGTATTTTATTTTTAGGACCACATTTAATATAAAAATTCCATCAACTATATCATGAAACTTTATAAAATATTTAGCTATATAAACAGAATTGTGGAAAAAATTACAACAGTTTAAAAATATTGTATTTTATTTTTAGGACCACATTTAATGTAAAAATTCCATCAACTATATCATGAAACTTTATAAAATATTTAGCTATATAAACAGAATTGTGGAAAAAATTACAACAGTTTAAAAATATTGTATTTTATTTTTAGGACCACTTATAATGTAAAAATTCTGATAACAATATAAAGGCAGCAGGCAGACAGTTTCCACCTAGATTAAACACTAATTGACACATGAGCAACTCCACTAATTCTTCTTATAATTAAATTTTTGTATTAATTTCAAGAGTTACAAGCTTTGCTTTTAATTCCTCGTTCAAATTTAAATCTCATTCCTTTCCGTAAAACTGGATTCTTTTATATGAAAAAAATGTCGTTTCAAACTTACAAAACATGCAATAACCCATGAAATGATTATAAACCTATCAAGTTACAATACTTATGGCGAAATTATACGCAGTTATACAGACTTTTTTGAGAAATAATTTATAGATTAGTGTTTGTCATTAACAGTGAAGTTATTTCTCACATTTAAAATTATGAAAATAGTAGTGATTTCAAATTATGCAGACATAATAAAAATATTAATTTACTTGGAATCCAACCCATCGTTTAAAGATATAGCGTACATAACACAGAAATACACTTTCTTCTGGCATGGTAAAGAATTAAAATGCAAAAAGAGTGATGCAATTTAAAATTAATCTAAAATTTAATTGTATTTTATAATTTTTTAAAATTTCATCAAGATTGATGTTTTGTTAAAGAATAACTTTCTTACGAGCGGCGCATAACCTAATCATACTTAGTTTTACTGACAGGCAGTCAGCGCATGGAAAATAAAAACAAGGCAAAACAAAAATACAATGCAGAGTGTTGCCAATATATTGTTAAAATCATTAAAATTTCATCCTTAATTTATTAGAATAAGAACTTAAAAAATCAAATAAAATAGATTATATACATCAATATTTTAATTAAAATATTTTGACATAATTTTTCTTAGATTTGTATGCTTTTCTTAGATTTATTGATAACTCAACTCTGGATGAGTTGCTGATCTTGAATGAAATGAACTGAATTGCATTTTCAATTCAAATTCTCAGAATGCATGGCGTGCGAATGTTGTGTGAAAGCATGTGTGAAAGATTTTTGAATGTTTATTGAGAATTTTTTGATACTTTTTTTGATCTTATTTGATTGAATTATATTTCTTGCTTATTGCTTAGAAATATTAAATTCAAAGTGATGAGAAACAATGGAGTTGAGCATTTTTTGCGTTGAAATACTCCTGGCTTGTCGGAAGTGATGACTAGAACGGATATCTGAAGTGGACGCGTTGCGATTGACATTTAATGTTTTGATTGCAACTGTGTCTACCTTGTTGAAAAATACAGTCTGATCCGACCTCTATATAAAAATTTAATTTTTTTGGTGCATTATTTGTAATTTTGATCCATTTGATCATTTCTAGTGTAACATCTTATAATCAAGATAAATCTTATCCTAACCAGTAAAATTAATTCCTCGTTTAAAATATGGACACACCTGAGTTATTTAAACTATAATCGGCCTTGTGCAATTACGTTCGAAAACGAATTCGGTTCCTCTTAAAGATTTTACGGTTGTAAATTCGCTAACGTCATTTTGCAATTTGCCTCGACGCGAGCTGTTTCGTTTTGAAAATATTCAAATTCGTACATCGTCATAAAGAAGCGAAAATTTTTAAGTTACACAGCTGATTCTAAATTAAAAGCTATAGCGAAAGCAAATAAAAACAATGGCGTCAAATGTGAAGTGAAAAACAAAACACGCGCGGTATTAAAAAAATTGTATAAAATACGCAATTTGTAAATAATCCATTTCTTTCATTTAAATATTAACGAAGCAAATATATATTAATTTAAATATGTCCAACGTCGTTTTAAAAGTTATTAGAAGCTAAATATCGATAAGTTTTACAAGACTCTTCTCAAAGTTATCGCTTTTGATCGATCTCGGGCTTTCTTCTCAAGTTTATCGCACTTTGCGATAAACTGGATCTAGACAGATATTTATCATAATAAATGTTTTTTTCTATACAATTTACTAAATTTTCAACCCAACTGTGCATTTTTTTATTTTATGTGACACCTATATTATCAGCAGTACATATTTTAGACTATTCACCGAAAAAAAAATTGCCCCGGATTATGCGACGCATTTTTCCTTTTACTCGAAAAAACGGTCGTGCGGATTATATACAGGAAAATACTTTAGTATTTTTTTGTTTCACTTTAAATCTTGTAAAACAATTTTTTTACTGAATAGTTAGGAGGATGTGTTTCGTTTTTCGAGTAAAAAATGTACTTCCTCTCAATAGAATATGTGTAAATATACATAAGATAAAATTATATGTGGCAGTGCAATGTGTAAAGCTGTCAACTATACAAGAACCTCCAATTTGACACTTGATTTAGTAGTTCCAGAATACCATATTTAACAGCACTGTGTTTCATGTACTGCTGGGCAGATAAATTAATGCTTATCAAGTGGTGTTTTAAACAGCTAAACATTTGTCAAAATACTATGATTGACTGAAACAATTACGTGAGAAAGGTTTGTTCTCTAGATTTATTTTGAAAACTAAAAGGACGAATTGGTAGTCCTAAAAAAATAATTGAAATTGAGAACTTGTTCATGCTCCTAAACAATTCTGGCAGAGTACTTCCACAAAAATAGATATTCAGCAAGTTATGCTGTAAAAGTGGTGAATGTTTTCTTGTTCAGATTCTGAATTGAGAAGCAAGCACACTAATATCAATAATCCTAGATTGTGTAGTGGAAGGATTGACAATTTATTTGGATTGTTGTTGAGTTTGAAAAGTCTGGTTAAAACCATTTAACTGTGAATTATACTTATAATTTTGTTAATCTGACAGATGTTCACACTCAAAATGTTGAAAGATTGTGTTATATT
Organism: Latrodectus geometricus; assembly: GCA_026290005.1. Lineage (NCBI taxonomy): Eukaryota > Metazoa > Arthropoda > Arachnida > Araneae > Theridiidae > Latrodectus > Latrodectus geometricus. The sequence continues at coordinate 9,599 of JAPDSC010036901.1, forward strand.
AAATAGGAAAACAAAAGCTAAGGCTTGTCACCATCTAGAATCTTATGTTGCGGAATTCATAAGACAGAAATCGTAGGGAAAAGATAAGTCATTTGATTCCATATTGAAAGCAATCACTGAGATATGGAAGCCACAAATAATGTGTGAGTGATCTTAGCTTGGCGATAAACTTGTAGTCATTTTCATCCCAGGCACTGTGGAAATCAAGATGTCCCTTTATTTTAAGGCAATAATTAAGAATTAAACATAGTTATTATACTTCAAAACAAATATGGAAATCTGTTAGTTCTATGAAAGCAATTATATAAAACTAATTGGATGTAAGCTTGTGCTTGAAAAACAATCTTTATTCAGTAACATTCTCAATATACATTCAGGGTTGTAAATTACCGTTATCTCAATTTTTCATTCATGACTTCTTTAATGCAGGTATTAAATTTATGTGACGTAATAGTTACTTTTAAGAATTTATTATAAAATGCTTATTGTTTGTTTGATAGTTGAGTTTCTTTTAATTAAGATTTAATAAATGTAGATTCCAAATAAAACATGCTTTAACTATTGTTTGTATATAGATTAGTTTAATGATATTCTTCAAATAAAGAGATGGTTAATATTGTATAATATATAAATATTTTTCTCTTATATATGCTTTTTTTGAAGAATAGGTGTTATACTGAATAGATCTTTTTAAAATACTAAATTTCACTGAAAGAAATTAAAACATTTTACATGAAACTAAATAAATTGCTGTGATTAAATCAAATATTTCACTACAAGTTATGAAATAAACTTTAAGACATCTTTATATTTGTCAAAAATGTATAAACTCAGTGAAGCATGTTAAAAATACCATTTCCAAAATTATTTTTATATGTTAGTTTAATACGAGGTTTTTTCTTTCATATCCAATATTTATAGTGATAGATGATGAAAGATATCTAGTTTGTTGCTTTTGATTCTAATAGTTGAAACGAAAATATTTTTATATTTGCAGCAATGCATTTTGTCATTGTTGCATTTCAAAAAATTTTCTTTTTGTGATAATCCTTTTATAAACTATTGAAATATTTATACTCATTGTGTATTAAAGTAAAATTGTTTTTAGTGCGTTTATCAAGCTTGAAATTAACAAAAAAAAAAAGGAAATACATTCAGTTATTTAAAATTTATTTGTAATTATTAATTAGATGGTAATGCCAATAATTTGATTGTTAACTAAATCATCAGTTTTTGTGCATTACTTTCTGAACAGTTTGAGCTGAAAATTGAAAGTAAACTTATAAACAAAGAATTCTGATTCATAAAAAAAAAAAAAAAAAAAGAAATTCTTTTATTTCTATTTTTTATTCGATACACTTGTTTTAAAAACTATTCTAATTCCTAAAAGAAAAAACTTTTTTTTTCTAAAATATGCAGGACATAAAGCATGCTAAATAAATTTCTCCTGATATTTTATTTGATTTATGATATTTTATTAAAAGTATCAACTTAAAGAAAGAATTTAAAAAGATTCATTTTAATTTAATAGAAAATTAAAGATCAAAATTTAATAAACCAATTTTTATTAATCCCTAAAGAGAAAGATATTTTGGTTTTAAAATTTTGTTTTCATCCAAATATATATTAGTTCAATTTAAAATAAATTTTCAAATTAATGATATGGTATAATGTGTTTTGATTGGAGTAATAGGGATTTTTATATTAATTCTTATGTTCAGATAAGGGATATTTGTTTACAGAGTGAATTGTTTCTGATAAATTGAATGTAATGAATTAAGAAAAACCTTATTCATTTTTTTTTTGGATAAAAAAATACTTAATTATTAAAAAAGTATATAGAATAATTTATATTAAATTAATCTGTTTTTAAAAATTGGATGACCTAGTTTTTAAAATCTTGAATAATTATCTCAATTGCAATAGGAATAGTTATCTCATTTCAATAGCACTGTAAAAGATAACAAAATTTCTTTTTTAATGTTTATGAATAATATGATCTAATTTATCTTTAAATATATATGTATATATTAAATTGTACTATTCCTATTCATATAGTTAATCCACAATCTGAATTTAATATTGAATTTTAAATCAAAACATCTAGAATAATTTTTATATTGTTGTAAATGGTGTTCCATCAAAACTTGATCTTTTATTAGTTAATCCAATTTAATGCTTTAGTAATTTTTATGATTATTTATTTGATAAAAGAAAAAGTTACTTTAGAAAAATGTGTTAGGTTTTAAAAAAAACATAACACATTTTACTTTAAATAATACGGACTTCTAAAATAAATTTAAGATTCATATAGAGAGTTTGATTATAGAACTTTTAATTACAAAACATGATTGAAATAAATTTTCATGTTGAATAAAAGAAAAATTGCCAATTTTGAAGAATGTTATTTTTTGTACCAGTTCAATAAAATTGTTAAATTTAACATTTATAAAAATAGGAAAAAATTTAATTAAAGGTTATTCATTTCATTTTTTGAAAATTATTGTTGAAATAATTGATTATTAAAGAAATTGTATTTGGAACAAACATTACAGAAGAATTCACCTGAAAGTTAGTGGTTTTCAAGGAAAATATTGACAAAAAGTCTAGTCAAAGTTTTTGGTCAATTATTGATAGAGATATGCTGTTTCTCCTGAAATTTTTTAACCTCTTAAAATGATTTTTAAATATTTTATATTTTGTAACCAATTTTATTTATAATTTTTAGTTGCTTAATGCATTTTGACTACTATTAGATTATTAAATTTCTTTCCAAATACATCTCTTAAATATCACATATTTTTTTTAATTAGAAATAATATTGCTATTTAAAAAATTTGCGAGCTTCTTTCATTAGTTATGTATCATTCTGTTAAGGGTAATAAGTAATGGAAAAACTAAATAAGTTCTTAAAAACTCATGCTCCTATCTAATTTTTTTTTTTTTATAAAACTTTCGGACCCTACATTTTTATGAATACTATTTCCTTTCATATTCGTATGAATGCATCCTTATTTAATCATATTTTTGTGTACGACCAGATCACACCTGTATATATGTTATGAAAATAATAGTTGTCTATATAAAAAAATTTTTATTCTTAAGATGAGAAGATATTGTTTTTGCATTATATTTATGTTCCCAACTGTTGCAAAAAAATGCCCTTTTAAACTTCTAGTAAAAGTGTGTCCACTTTTCATCTAATTTTATAGATTTCTATGAAATTTTGATTAATTTATTCTGTGTCCTATGTTGCAATAATTTAGTTTGTCATAATACGTGGCTTATAAACTTTGTAAGTATTTTTTATTTCTTTAATTTCAGTCCATTCTGTAAAGTTTTCAAATCATTAAATTTTTTTAAGTTTAAGTGAGTGATTTACCTCAATTTTATGAAAAGTGTTACCTGGTTTTTTCATCAGTTGATGGTAGATTTCATTTGTCTCATGTAAAATTTTCTATTTTATAGTATCTAATAAAATTTTTAGGCTCTTACAATTATTAGAATTTTTTTTATTTAGTTTGTTGTATTCAATTAAAAAAAATTTTGTCATATTAGAGTAATATGATCTGAAACAATAGTTTTTTGTATGTTTCTTTCTATTTTTAAAGATAATATGTATGAATTATCCTTATTTTATAGCGCAACTTGTCCTTTTTGGACCTTGCGCCATAAAACCCAACCTACCAAACCAAACTATCCTTATTTTATTAATCTATTTATGGCAAAATATTTAAAAATGGAAATTTTGTCAGCAATGAATTAATTTAATTTTTTTTTCTAGAATTAACTATTTTTGTGATTTTACTAACAAATTTTTTAAGGTATATTTCAAAACACCTGTTAATTATTTTTATTTATTTTTATTATATAATTATTAAGTATTTAGATAGTACTTCTGAATATGCAAAATGATGATTTTTTAATTTTGGTTTTATTTTTATACATGATCAGATTTGTTAAAAAATGTCCCTTCCAGTAATTTGACAATTATTTAAGTATTGGAAAACTGAATTCTTATAGATATTAAGCAAAACAAAAACTTGTTTATTCTGTCTTAGGACAGCATTTAAAATAAAGTAAAATTGTTAGCTAGAAAACTTAATATAAACAGCAAATTTGGCTTTTCTTGCAATTAGAAGAGGCTATTCTTTTCAATACTTGGTGCACTATCTATAGATTCAATAATATGTACAAAATGTTAAGATTATCTGTTTGAATGAGTTGAATAACAGGAAATGAATGTGTGCATATCTATCATATGAATGCATCTGATGTACTTATATGCAAGCCAGTTTTTCCAAACAGGAAAATACTTTGATTATGGCATTAAAGCTGTCCAATATTTAATTGAAAAGAAATGATATGTTAATTGAAAAAGAATGTATCAATTTTTTAAAAATGTATATAGGTCATATATGGTATGACACTTGGTGGAGAATTTTACGGAAATAATTTAATCAATTTCTACTGTAAAAGTTATCATTGACAATGCAGCAGAAATGGAGAAGATTAGAACATTGGCATTTGTAACTTATCAGTTGATGTAAAGCTATTACAAAGTAAATGCCTAACTGGAAAGAATATTTTTTCAAGCAGTCCAAAGTGAGTGGTAAAAAGGCAAAATCACATTCCTCAATAAAGATTTAGCTTTTTGAGCAAGTTAAAGAAGTCTTACCTGTTTATTGACTTGCCTTTTATAAATTTCTTCTGTGAGATTTTCATCAGTCACTAGCGACTCAAAATGCCTTTACAATTTAATATGGAGAAAATATCCAATGAAAGTCTTCATATCAAAAGATTGGATGTCACAAGAGGATCAAGTGAACTTAATTTAGGTTATTTTTAGACTTGAAATTTAATACTTTTAAGAATGAAGATTTTTTTTTTTCACTTATCATTACTAAAAAAAATCAAAGTTACTGAGGATCTCAGAAGAATTGAAAATAGTATAAGTGATAAAAGTCAAATAACTGAAAAATATAATTGTGCAAAATAAAAGTTGTGTGATAAGCGAAAAAAGAGAATTGTTTTGTTTAGGTTTTTAGTTATCTTTATTGTTTTTTTAAAGATTTACTTAGTGTTTTGTCGAAAATGTGTTATATATTATGTATTTTGTTTATTGTGTTATATATGTTGCAGAATTAGTAACATTTATTATCATTTGATGTAAACTATGTTTTTTTAAATAAAACATTAAAAAAAATATTAAATTTTGCATAGTATTTTCTCTATGAAAACTGTTTGTTTTAAATTGGCTATTTTGAACATTAAAAGATAAGTAATTCTACTACTCAAATAACTGTTAAATATCTTGTATCATAATCAAGTATTTTATTAGGATTAATGAGAACTTGGTGCAGAATGAAATTTTTATGTAGCTGGCAGCTGAATGGTTATTGCTCTGGTCTTTGATTATACAATTCATGGGTTCGAATCCCACCTTTGGCTAGAGTGTTTGTAATGGTTAGGAATCCACTTTAAACTGTAGCTTGCCTAACTAGCTCTCTTGTGCAACAAATGACTATTGAAATGAATCTTTATGAAGTAAGATACATTTTTTTTAATTGCTATAAAATTAACTTAAACCTGATTGGAATGTAAAATACTCCAGATAAAGTCATTGCATAAAATGAAAAGAAATATGAATGATGATTTTCGTGCTAATATTGTTGTACTAGATTTATGTTGCTTGATTGGAAAAACAATAAATTTTTTAATGTTGATCCATTTATTTAAATGAAATACAGCATCATTATTACAAAAAGCTATCAATTCTTAAATTTTATTTTAAATACTAATTAAGTATTTAAAAATATTTTGTCATTATGTTTGTTATGGACAAGATATATTAATAATCGATGCATCAGATTTACTGTATGGTCACCTTTGGCGTATTTTTTCCACATTTGGCAGTAAATAACTTGTTTTTGGCAGCCCAATTCGATTTTATGTAATATTTTTCAATATTGTTTTTTTTTTAGATCTTGAATGTGCAAAATGATGAGATATTGAAAAATGTGATGTACAGTAAGTTTTTACCTAATAGATCAAAATAGAAGATATACATGAATAGTAGAAAAAATTAACAAAGGTAAATATATTTTTATTTGTTAATATTTGATAATTGCTATTCTTTTTTCCTTGTTCTAAGCTATATAACAGGAGTACATACATTAAAAAATATTTAGTTTCTATTTTATTATAAATATTCATTTTCCTGCATTTGTTCTAAAAAATGAGTTTATTTAAGATAATATCTATAAAGAGGTCATTTCATGATAATTAAAAACATTGTTGTGTTTTGATGTGAAAGCATGTTTATTAGGACTAATGAGTGTTTGAATAAGAAATGTAAATATTGCTAATTTTTAAGTTTGCTGTTCTAAATATAATGTTTTAATGATTGTAAGGTCTCACAGAAATGTGGTAAATTTGTAGATTGTCTAATTATTCTAAAAATACAAAACCTGTTATTTCTTAACCATACTTAGCAGTCATAATATCTATACAAACACCTTATGTTGGCATGTTTATATTTTCTCAGGCGATTTTTGGTAATTGAGACAGTGAGACTTGCTTTAGAACACTGTTATCAGATCTGTAAAAATACTGTCATTAAGAACAAAGTGGCTGACATAGAATTATCACACTACCAGATTAAAATCATTATTTACTTCCAATTCTGCTTAAAAAAGTCAGTCACAATATGCCCCCAAACGATATGTACAGTTTTAGGTCCTATTGTTGTGTCATATGACACTGAAGGTTTGGTACCGAAAATTCAAAAACAATGACTCAAAAAGCAGAGCATTCTTGCTGGCCTACTGATGTTGAGGCCTGTTTAGGAGAACTTCATCAATTCAAATCAGTATTCAGCCACTCGTGAGCTAAGGAGTTACAAGTTAAACAAGAAAGTACTTGCTGCTTTTAATGACCCAAAAGAACATGATCTACATAAAGTGTAGCCTGTTGCCATCACCATCTGCCAACATGTCTCCAGTTGTGCAATCTCCTTGCAGTAGAGCTTGTAGGTTTTTGATGTAAAGAAATCTGGGAGTATTTGGCACAAGTTTGCTTCATTGGTGAAGGATTTCCAAGGAAGATAATTATTCAGAGAATGGAAGAGGTAGTTATCAGATGGTGCAAGGTCAGGTGTGTAAGGAGGAGGATTCAAAATCATTGTATGGTATTCCTGCCCAACTGTGCAATATTGACCAAGAGCAGTACATCCTTGTGATTAACCAGTGCTGACTCCTTCTGTTGCAATGCCTGTTACACAAGTTCCAATTGCTGTGAGTGCTGGTCTGTAGTGACTATTTGGCCCATTGGTAGCAGCTCATAGTGAACCCCTTGACGACTAATCTGTCAGATTCAAAGCATGAGTTTCTGTGGATTCCTAGGTGATCTTGCATTACGTAAGACAGTATCCTGGGGGGACAACCAATGTTTGGAACTTTTGAGAATGTCATACAGGACCCACTTTTCATCACTGGCCAGTATTTAATTAAATATGGATGCGCTATGGTGATGAGAAATCAATGTTAAACATAGTGCCATTCGTTGTTGCTTATGGATTTCCAATAGTGTGTAAGGAACCCACTTGTTTACCTTTTATCTAAGCGGTGCAGATGAAGTCTAGCCATTTTATTAGAAACATTAAATTGTCTGACAAGCTCACCGCACATTTGACTACTGTCCTCCTCTGGCTGCCTGCAAGGCTTCATCATTCAAATCTTGTGGTTGTCCACTGCAAACTTCATCTCAGAGGGACAAATCTGCCAACCTGAATTTGTAAGACTAATGCCTTGCCATACGTTTATTCACAGCACTCTCCCCAAATGCTAGACATATTTGGCATGATGCCGCAGTTGATAAGCCCACTTTGAAGTTGTAATCCAAACAACATCAAACTCCTTGGACACATCTATTTCTCTTTGCTTCTGTGTGAGAATACAATTGATGAATGTGCACAGTGGACCTACTTTTATAATAACTGATATTCCTATTTTCAACTTTATCATACTCTAATTTGCCTATTTATTCTCACTTCATTCAATGGAATTTGAAAAGGGCAAGAACTTCCTTGTTATGTTGCTGCTAATTCCATTAGTTTCACTATGCATTGCATAAACTTGATGTAGTTCAATTGCTGGATGCCGTATGAGCTTACTGAATTACATAAAGACATGTTCAAGCTTAATCAGTTCAAATATCAATGCAAGGATAAAATTCTGGATCAGTTTGTCACTTGTGATGAAAAGTAGATTTGCTTTAACAAAAAGTAAAAAGGAGGTTGTTCTGCATCAGGTGCTTCCATAGATAACATTGCAAATCACTACAAAAAATTTATGCTTTGTATCTGGTGGAATTGCAATGGTATTATCTGCAAAAAGTATTTGAGAAAAGGTAAAATTATTGACAGTATGGTGAATAGTGAGTTGCTACCAAATACATACGTTAAATTGAGTTATAGAAAAAGAAACTACTGTTCAATAAAAATAATGCAAAACCATATTTGTCTGCATTCACCTGTTGGACTCTATACATACACAAATGGGATCTTTTGCTCTAGCCACCATATGGCTCCAATATCATTCCGCACTGAATGCCTGCAGTAAAGTTAATCTAATTTTGTACTTGTTGCCACCAAGTTTTGGGCTGAAGGCTTTCAAAAACTTCCGAAACTTTGCCAGTAAATAATAGCTTTCAGGTGTGATTACTACCTGTACTAAGAATACTACTTTCATATTCTTTTCTAACTTTATTAAAAATCTTTTTTGGTGGAAAATTTTCATTACAACCTGATATATATTCTCCTTATATGATAAGAAGTTGCATTGTCAATTTATATTGTTCAAAATATTATTTTAAAAAAATTGTAATATTTTTTAAAAAAAATATGTATATTAATAATGTAAAAAATGTATTTAAAAAAAGTATATAAATGTAATGTTAAATGTTTTTATTTAAATGCAGCCACGATTTTTTTCAATTTTAAAATCAGTGTTTAGTTTTTATTCTGTCTGTATTGATTACTGTAGGACGAATTTAGTTAATGAAGGTTTATTAAAAATTATAATATCATTAAAGTTAAATATGTCTTTAAAAGTGCAAATATCTAAGTCTTGGAAAGATAATCAGTTGGTATAAGTGCTTTGAATTTCTAATTTTGTTGAAAAAAATTGTGCAACAAAAATTGTTAAAAAATAATCTAGTTCTATATGATATATTTATTAATGTCAAAATATAATAGAGTTGTTTCTTACTTAAATAAAAGTTTATTGTAAATGTTTGTTTTATGCCCATCAGCATAGGAGATACAAAAGAATTGTGTAGATATATCATTTTTAGTGATGGCAAGTAGATATATAATACTTAGCTAATATATATATAATAAACTAACATTTGAATTGAATTCTATGCATTTTATTTTTTACTATTGCTAATATAATTACATTATGTACAAATTTCCTTAATTTCAGGGTGACAAAAAGTAGTTTTTGATAATGTTGAATAGCAGTTAATACTAAATTTGTATTAATATAAAATAGGCATTCTTTTTAATTCTCATCAATAAATTATATTTTGCATTATTTTGAATATTTAGAGAAAATATGTATAGATGACTTACATTTTTGTGAAAAACATTTTTTCTTGAAATGTTATTTGATTTTTCCAATTGCTGAAAACTTTGCTTTAAAATTCGAATTAATCTTATGAATTTGAAATTTTGATATTTCAGCATCATTAGTTATTTTTGCTTTCATTGTTTTGTTAAATTTGTTGTAAAAATTTCTCTTTCAATATTTGCAGAGCTGATTAATCTTTCTCGAACAGAATATATCTTGCATTTTATATTATCTGTTACAATTTTATAATGATGTATGTCATTATTTCCAAAAATTTTACTTTGGTCCAATTTTATTTATTGATCAAAGATGACTGAATGCAATAATAAAATTCACAACAATTAAGTACAAACATTTCATAATAGTTTATATATAGGCAAGTATTTACAAGGCATAGAACAATATATACATAACATCCACAGCTATGTCTGTGAGATGAGTTAAAACAATTCGGCATTGCAATTCGACGGAAATTTTCTTACTCGTCATTTTTCACCAGAGAATGTGGTGAAAAAGGAAACCCTAATAAAAGTTTTTTAATTCGAGTAAGTTCACAGCGACCTATAACGGCCACAAAAAACACACAAAAGGACGATACATGAAATTTGAGAAATTGAAAGGTTAGTGTCCAGCACTGATGCTCTCCTCATTTTTTCTTTTTTTGTATGATTGTCCACATTTTTATTTTGAGTCATGCATATTTTTACATACACAATATTATACATATATATAAATATAAAAGCATACAAATCACAGCAAGTTACTTTAGAAAACCTCTATTTTAGCTTCTGCAAATATTTTTATTTTTTTGTATGATTTTTGTTTCTATGAGGAATGTTCAGTGAGTTGAACTAAATTTCCCAAATCTCTTTTTAGCAATTTGAAATATTCAATATTAAATTTTTTTGTGCATCTTGATAGATATGTCTTTACAACAGAGGTTTTTTAAAGTAATGAAAATTTCTTTTATAAAAACAACCAAGACCCTGTTTTTATTCATATATATATGTATACGTATAGAAATTAAAGTCTGCCTTAATTCAGATATAGGCAAAAGAAAAACTGCAAATAGCTATTACTTATCTAATTGAATAATATGGATAATGCTTTTTCTCTCAATTTCTGTAGTACATTTGAAATATCACATTTTTAATTTGCTGATAAGAGTGAAGGAAAGATAAGCTAATTACATTAAATAATTAAGTTTATAAATTTGTTAGGAAAAAGTTAGTTGATTTTGTTTTATATATATCTTTCTTGAGAAAGATGCACTCTTTTAATAAATATAAGATTTTATATCATATAATTGTTTTGAATAACATTTAAAAATAAAAATTACAACAATTTTTATACCAAATTTTTGAAGAAATTTGTTTTACAATCACTTTTTAAAATTATATAATGTTAATTAAAACTTATTTGTTATTCTGTCTAACATTTCAATTATACTAAATGAATTATTAATTATTTAAAAAAATCTACAAATTATAATCTAGATACCAAGCCAATACTATGTAAATATAATTCTGTATTTAATATATTTTGATTTTTTTGATATTATATTAAATTCTTTATGAATATTGTACCCTGCATATTTTCATAGTTAACACAGTAAAAATTTGACAATTTCAATAATTATATATACATTTTACAAATTAAGACTTGAATATGTCATAAGGCGGATTACAAAACTTGGACGTTTTTTGATGAAATCCATTTGTATGCATAAATCAAATAATAAAATCTTAATTTCAATATCAGATTTCAGACATTCCAACGGTTATCTCTTTTCTGAATATCATTGAAATATCACAAACTTGACTGGGTGCATTTTGACCAATGTAACTGAAGAGATCTATCATTGATAAGTAAATTGAAATAGCCATGCCTTATAAATAAATAAAAGTCTTTAAACCACAGGGATGAAGAACTTGTTCTGAAATAGAAGAAAAAACGTAATTATTAGTTAAAAAAACGAAATATTACAAATAATAAATGCACATAAATTATATGCAGATTTATTAATGTATTGAATTAGTCCAAGCTTTTATTTGTGATTCCCAAATTATAATAAATGCACATAAATTATATGCAGATTTATTAATGTATTGAATTAGTCCAAGCTTTTATTTGTGATTCCCAAAGCAAAATAAGAAGATACAAATAAAATATTTTAACAAAATGAATCAAGAAAATATCAAAATAAACTTATAATAATAAATTGATAAAAGAAAAAATTAGCAAATCAATTTGACTTTTGGGATTAAGAGCAATAGCTGCAACTTTAAAGGAAATTTATTGTATTCTTTTAAGTAAATTTTTTAACGTTTTGATTCCTTAACTGTCAACTTTTTTTTCATACAACATAATATTTATTTTATATAAATGTCAAGCAAGACAAGCTTTGTTCACAAGAATGAAAGAGGAATACCTACGAGTAAAATTTCAATTAGTTAACTCTATAGTTACTTACATGTGACCATAGTTACTGCACATGAAGTCTTAATGTACTGGACATAATTTAATGTGGATTCTAAGCCATGAACTGAAGGTTAAAATGATAACCATTTGATCAGCAAGAGAGTTTTGGAGATTAAAACATGTCATTTTATCCTTAATGATGATATAAAACTATTCAAGGCCGATAATCAAATGGAACTAAGTTTTTAAAGACCCACAGTAAAATTTTTCAAAATTTTATTCTTTGACATGTGTGACATGCAATTTTCACAAATGCAAAACATTAATTCTTTTTTAATGCATCAAAAAGCCAACTTTTCTAAATATGAAATTGTTAGAAAATCAGTTCATAAAGATAAGATGCTTTTTATATCATAACTGTTAGAGAAAGAATTGTAGCCTTTCTTTCAAAAATATTAACATGATATAAATCATATATATCACAAAGGAGTGGATTCAAATAGGATTTTTTTGGCCAAAAAGCTGTATTATTTATTGAATAATATGTAATGGTGGCACAAAATTGAATTTTTTATATTAATCTATATTTTGAAATATTTTTCTAAGAAACTATTTTAATTTAAATGCTTGAATATAATGAGCAATCAAAGAAATTAAATAATGTATTTATTATTTAACATAATTCATTAGTGATTTATATATTATAGCAGAATCTGATATGAAAAAAAGCATTTTGAATATTAAAAAACATTTTCAAAAAATATTTTTCAATGCTTTCAGTTAAATGTTATTTTAACTGCTAAAAATTCTTATCTGTTTGAGCAATATTTCATAAAATATAGAAAATAATAGTTTGAATACATTTTAAAATGTGTGATATTTTTCTAATTTATTTATTGATGATTGTTTTCCTTACAATTGAAAAACGAAAAAGTTTATATTTTTTATATGTAGACAGAGAAAAGAATGATAATTTATTTTTCAATTTCTTAAACAATTAGCTTAAACACATTAATGGATGGTTTAATAAATGTTCTACAAAAATAGACATTTTTAAAATTATTTTGTAAATGGTAATTATTTTTTTACATTAACTTTAAAAAAAAATAATATTTTGAAAAATTGTTAAAATTCATTTTTTAAATTGAATTTAAAAAAATTTTCAAATTATTTTTTTAAATAAATTTGTCAATTTATTAAAATGTTTTATAAATCATTCTTTATCTTAAACTCTTCTTAATAACTTATTTAAAAATTTAGACAAGTAGAATTATATTTAAAATATTATTTAATTTAAAATAATTGTATGCTTTTTAAGAACTGTATATTATGAATAAATGATTTTTGAGTAAAAGATTTAATTAATTCCTTAAGATTTATTCTTACAATACGACTGAATCCTACTTCATTTATCGTTACTAAATAGTTGAATCTCTGAAATATTTTATTACTGTGACAATTCTTACATGCATAATATAACTTAAAATTTCTAAAAAAATTTTGAAGATTACTTACCTAATTTATAAAGAGATGCACAGAATATACAATTGCACAGAATGATATAGTACATATTTAAATAGACCATAACACAGCTGGCTGTAATTTCAATTCATAGTTTACACCCCTGTAGTTCATTTTTATACACAGATCACAGATAAATTTGGATGAGGAAAATGTATTTCTTCCTATGAAAGAAAAATAGTTCAAAAAGCTTATAAATAAAATAATTTTAATATAATTTCAGTAATAAATTGTTGCTTTTAATTTTTTGCTGAATATCACATTTAAAAGATAGATTTTTTACTTCATTCAAATAATTCTGTAGATAGGGATTTTATCTAAAATTTGTATAAATAGCTTGATTACAAATGATTTAGCTTGTATTTTTTTATGTTTCTGCCTATTTATTTAAGATGTAATAAAAAAATGTAAGAAGTTAAATCATGAAATTTATATTTTGATGTACATAATGTTGCAAATAATTATTTACAAAGTTCTAATTTAAATAAATTAATGTTATATATTTTATTTTGTTAAAAATAATGAAATGATGTAATGAAAATATCTAAAAAAAAATTATTGCTCAATGTTATCAAAACAAAATCTTAATATAACTGTTAACATGTTTTACTCTGATAAGCTTACAATAGAATTACATAACTTATCATGAGGAGTTTGTTTAAAAGAATTATTCTAAAATCTATTATTATTGTTAATTTAAATGTCAATAATATATAAAGGAAAATATAATATTATAAAGTATATTTTAACTTGAAGTTATAGAGTGCAATTCTTTATATAGTTAAGTTAAATAAATATTATTAATTTAAATCTGATTTTTTTTTATTTTTAAACATTTTATATTATAAATTGTAATTATCAAAAATAATGTTGCAGCGTTTTCATATTAAACAGTTAAATGTTTAATATAGTAACTGCATCATGCTCTTAAAAATAAGATTTTACTACGATTTGCACACTTTGTAGAAGGTGCAAGGAAATATTGGAAAATAGCAAGGTAGTTATATATCATTTACTTAAAGTGCAACATTTGCACTGATGTGGCCTCTGTTCCACAAATGGCAGAATGTCTGATATGATTATATTTAAAGTTTTCTTATTGACAAAGTTCAAACTGCAATTTAAAAAAATTCAAATATGTCTTAATTTCAACTTACATTTCCGGAAAATAATATTTGTGGGATCATCAGCTAGTAAAGGAAATGCTTCAACATCATGAATGTCTTCACCATAATAATCAGATACCGATCCTTTCGTGAGCAGATCTTCTATTTCTGGTTTTGTCCATTCTCTGCTACCTCTCAGACCTTTTTGAACTAGTCTGACTTCTCTTTGCCAGGCATCTTTGATGGCCTTTCGCTTTGCATGACTTAGCAATCTCTTTCGTTCTTCTTCAGAATTACTTCCATAACGAATATTGAGCAAAATTGCAGGGCTTCTGAGCCTGAGATCAACATGACCTTCACCAGCATGCATGGTCACATTATACATTGTTCCAAGTCTTTGGAGTTGATCCCAATCCTCCTGAACTCGTCTCTGGTCAGGTTGCACTAGGTAAAAGGAATCTTGTCCATGTAAGGAGAAATGTAGATTTACATATTCTGTGTCATTCAACACAGAAGTAATTACATCTCTAAGAATAGGACTAGCATCGCTTAGGACATGAACAACAGCTCTATCATTTCGTCGTGATAGTAATAAACCATCTCCAAGAACTGAAGGAAGATTTGCCAGTTGTGGTTGTAGTTCACTTCCTGATATATGGCCACGTATCTCTGTCCGTGGTACAGTAGTGAGACGAAAGAATTCACGGGAAACAACATCTGCTGTACAACTTAAACCAGATATCACAGGGAGACTTTGCTTTACGTTGTAAGTTGTTTTAGGCTTTGTACTAAAGCTTTGGGCAAGTGGAGCATTAAATTTTCCAAGACCAAATGCTGATATCCATTTATTCAAGTCTGCAATAAAATATAATACAGTCAATAAAATGTGCTTGTCCTGTATTTATAAATAAAAGTAGATTTAAAAATAATATACTGATTACAACATTTAAAAGTTATTATAATTTTTTTTATATGATAAATTATTTTTTCAATTGAATAGACTGTGCAAGGTAAAATTATTAATATTAAACTTGACAGAGCTAAATGAATCAAATTTTTAAAATAAAAACAGATTCTATTAATTTCTTTTTGAATGGAGAAAACTGTTCTATAACATTTATCACTTTTTAAATTTTTTTTATGGACCATAAGGAATAATTAAAATTAAGTCTTTCATTTGCTACATTAGGTATTTATATTTACTTGGATCATTATATAAAACATTATTTTGTAATAGTTTATTAACATAAAATAAATTCTAATTCGATTTAATAATGTGCACCTTAATTCTTATGCATTTTAAAGCTTTAAATGACAATTTAAATTATTTTTTTTAAAAAAATATATGGATATTTAATAAAAAAATGTAAGAAGAAATTTCATGATTTTTATTTATAATAGCAATAATTACTATAGTTAACTTATATTTACTTAATTATGTTATAAAAAATAGAGTATATTAATATTATGAACTTACTATCCAAATGATAATCATCTTCAAATTCATTCATTGGATTGTTGCCGCGGAAACGATACAAGTGAATCATGTATGGTTTTGATATATATTTGGGTACATCTTCCCAATTAGGAGTCAACCACTGGGCACCGGTTGAATCATATGAACGACTTTTGAAGAAAATAAGTCCAGTATATGGATCTCTTAGACCATTACAGAAATCTACAAATATCATAAAAGATGGATTTGAATCAAATACTAATTTTCCAAATGGTGTTCTCTTAATTTCTTTTACAATTTTCCCTTCAGAAGTAAATACTAGTAATGGAGAACCTAAATGATCTGTTGCAACAAAGTACTTGTTAAGTGCTGTATCTTCAATATACATCAAATGGTTGCTGGTATCATACACTAGTGATAATGTTTCTTTATTTTGTGTTGTGTGAATATGTGTAACTTGATACATATTTTTTGGATTTGCATAAAAAAATTGTGTGACATT
>JAPDSC010036903.1:0-15000 GCA_026290005.1 Latrodectus geometricus
AAAATGTAACACTTTAATTCTAAAAACGTTACATTTACTTATAATATGTACAATACAATTTTATTTTCTCATTTGATTATTTCATTAAACTAATAAGAAAAAAAAAACTTGCTAAGATTTATCAGGTTTTTTTGTATTTCTTACTAGTTTTGCATCAAAATTTTATGTATTCTAGATAGTATATTTTTTATTGCCATTTCATTATTTTTTTGTTTATTAAGTTTTATATTATGTATTTGACTATATTGATTGTATTTTGATTATGATTTTCATAACATTCATTAAAGTTTCAATATTTTTTAACTTTCATAGGAAACTCTGAAATAATGTCTTCTCAAAGAAAGTTTATAATTATAATAACTGCTACTATAACATCACAGTTTGATCTGCATTACTTATTAAAATCAAAGTATGTAATTAAAAAACTTTTACTGCTGTATTAGTTAGTTTATTAATTGTTTATTACATTAATTACATATGTATTCTTAAGTTTACCGAAAATAATGAAAATTTTATGTGATAATTCTTTGCTTTACCAGTCTTATTTTATTATGCATTTTCTTTTAAATTTACTCATAATTTCAAGTTTGGTGTAGGATTATGAAATAATTACATAATAGCTAAACGATTGTCAATGCATTTTTTAAATAATATATGATTAAGTCATTTATGAGAAATAAAAATAAATGTATGTAAATAATGTGTGTTAAAAATGTTTGCTTTGGTAATATTATATTTGCTATGAAAAATATTTTTAAATATTCAATCTATTATTTGCATTATTCACCTTAAATTTTATGCAAATAACTGTCAAGTTATTGTTAAAAAAGTCATATATTGAAAAAGTAGTTTAACATTCAGTATTATGCGTCTATTTGAAATTACTCTCTAAGCTAATCTATATTTCATAAAAAATAAAAAGATTGAATGCATTCTAAAATAAATCAATGAAAAAATTAATTTGCTTCACATATCACCTAGCTATTGGTTAAACAATTTGTGGGTTCAAATCCTTTCTCTGGTTTTATATTGGTGGTAGTTCAGTATCTACTTTAAACTATAAGTTCCTGTCTACATAGCCCTTGCATAGGAAAATATGACCACTGAGCAACAAATCAATCACACATTTTTATTTTTCATATTTCATTTCTAAATTCCTTCATTATTGAAACTAAATAAAATTTAACATTTTGCATTGTAAAATGTAATCAAAGTCTCATAAATTTGATGCTTTTTTCAAAAATCATAATTTATATTGTTTCATATTTTAGATTTCATATATACTTTTATTTTAAAAGTTAATCTTTAGTTAAAGTAAAGAATTTATTAACCTTAATTTGCTTATTAATTAATGATTTTATTTTAGATCAAGCATCAAATTATATGAACGAAATTATCAGAATGTGTTATGTCATTCTTATTTTGCTGATGTTGTTGTTAATGAAAGAACTGCTGTAATTTTAATAAAAGAAGCTTTATTTGCTGAAAATTACTCTGTTAAACATCTATTGGATCAAGTAAAATATCTGCAAATGAAGTATGAAGTTTGTTGGATAATAATTCATGAGTCTAAAGAAAAAAAGTGAGAAAAATATTTTACCTCTGAAATTTTATGAAAGAATTTCAGTTTTTTCTAAAATATTAAATATAGCAAAATTTATTGTTATTTTATATTTGTTTTATATTTAAATTTTTTAATGTAATTATAATGTCTGAAATAAAAATTTTTTAATACATATCTAAATATTTTGATCTTCTAATTTTATAACTTTTTAATAATAAATAAAAATATTTAATTTTAAATTAAAATATCGGGACATTACTTTAAATCTTTCCAAATCATGGGTACTCGTGTCATTTTGTAACAAAATAGAGATGACTTCTAATAATGAATGTAAAACACATTGCTGTCTAAACTTATTTATAAGCAAATAAAATCCTACATGTCAAATTTAAAAACAGTGTATTTTAATAAAGATAGTTATAATGTAAGCAAAATTTTGGAAAAATAATCGTTTTCTCTTATTAGAAAGGACTATTATCTATAACTTTTAAATCTTTTTGTAGTAATATTAGATATTAAAAAAAATTTAATTTAATGTGAATGAGAAATTTTTTCTCGAAATAAAACATACTAATAATAATTATTTGTAGTAAAATACTTGATTGAAACAAATCATACAATAAATTTTAATAAAAGATTTACATTATGAAACCAGTTAAATACGCATATATTTATCATACTGTGTTAAAATCATTATCAAAGGTTTTTAATGTTTTTCAGGATTAATGACCTTGTTAAAAGTAGGAACTCCAGAGAAAATATTTGGGAATTCTACTTTACTGTTTGCAACTTATGTAAGAAAGAAAAATCTTACAAAGTAAAAGTATGTACTTTTACAACAATTTTGTAATCTTTAAAATTATTCGTTTTTAAATTCAGTTATAGCTCTTGGTATATAAAATTATTTTCATAAAATTTTCTTTGTTAGTGATGTCTATTTTAGAACTTTTTTTTTTAATTTAAGATTAGAAATTGCTATTTTTTTAATGTGAAATTTTATCTGATTTATTTGAATAAAATAATAATGTTCATTGAAGGAAAATCAATGGTTTTTGAATTTTTGTTTTTGAAATTATAATGCAATAATTTTTCAATTTTTAATTGGTTTCTACAAAATTATTGTATTATTTTATTTATATATATAAGTAATATTATGCATAATTACACATATAAGGTGTTTACATTTGCTAAAAATTAAAAATTTAAATTTTTCTTTCTCTAATTTTCTTATTTATCTTTAAATATATACTTAAGTATCAAGCTTTCTTAATTTTTCATGTAAATCAAAAATATTGTAAACCAAAAAAAAAAAAAAAAAAAAAAAAAATTTTTTTTTTAGTAATTTAAATTTTAAATTTTTATTCTTTATTTCACTTTAACAAAAAAAAATGGTATTTACCGCATTGTATTTCTAAATGATTGATTATATGAAATTAAGTATTCATTAGAATAATTATTGTATTCATTATAATGAACTACAGAATAAAAATTTTATTTGGTAGCATTTATATGATTCTTGTTTTGTTTTAACAAATGCTTGAATTGTTTTAACAAATGCTTATATATCTTAGTAGTTTTTAAAATAAATTATAGATAAACACTTAATTTTGAAATTGTTAGTATTTCATATGGTAAAATACCATGTTGTCTTTAATATCTTTTAGTAATATATTAATTTGAATTTATGTACTTTAAATTAGGCATTATAGGGAAATATTTTGTGTATTAAGAAATATTCATTAATAGACATTTGATAATGATACTGTGATGTTCTCACGATTCTGTCATTTCTAGGATAGTTAGCAGATAGTGAATAGCACAAAATATTTAATTAATGAAGACCAACTTAATATTATTCCATTCTATGGAATTCTCCATAAGTTCATTAAGTGTTGCAACTTTTTACACTATTAATTAATAAAAACAAAGAATTTTTGTTAACACTGTTCATATTTAAATATAAATTGGTGGTTCTTATTACAATCTGCAATGTGAGATGTTTTGGTGTAATATTTTTAATGCTTACTCCTTTTGAAACTTCATCAATAAAACTTGTTATCTAACCGCTATTCAATATTTCATTATAATTAAAAAATACTATATAATTCACATGCAATTTTAAACTATAAATATTTTTTCTGTATATATTTAATATATTGAAATGCACTTGTATTACATAAGCCCTCTTAATAAAGTCTTAAATAATTAAGTGATTGTCTCAGTTCACTTTAGTGGAGAAGACATTTGTAAATCTTCTCTACTAAATTGAAAAAAGAAAGATTAATCTTACATGAAATATAGCCCATAGTCTCTCTTACTAATATAATATACAATTTACAAAATATATCAGTAATTGTAATCATATATGTTTTGTAACACAGTGGATGAAAGCACTTTGAATCTGATCTCATTGCATTAAATATCGAATCAAATTTGAAGTTTGCTTATAAAATATCAATTGTTATATAAAACTTCAATAAAAATAATTGATAAATATAATTCCACTAATAGATCTTTACAGTTTAAGAGTTAATCTGTGGTAAAATTAAACAAAATGTGGTATATATTTTATGTATATACGATCTATTAAATTATTGTACAATGTAAAATTTAATATTGCTTTTATTGATTCCTAATTAAAATTTAAAAATATAACATTAATAAATTACATTTTTTTAATATATTAATATTATATAATATACATTAATACCTTAACTATCAAGAACTTATGTGACACAATTAAATAATATGGACTTTAGATTAAAGCTATTAGACATTTTAGCTTATGCTATTAGTTAAAATATTTCAAACTTTCGTTTAACATATTTTTTTAAATTAATCATTAAAAAGCATTTAAACATATATTTTCAAAAATTATATTTTGTTTCTCCTAGCTATTTTTGTATTCAAATTTTATTTCTGAAAAAAATTTAAAACAGATAAAATTTTATACTTTCAGATTGTCTATGCTCAGAATATTTTAGAAATAGCTGATTTAATACTAAATATTGCTTCATTAAGTTCTAGAAATGTTAAATTTCATGACTGCATGACTTCTGAAAACCTTTTCAAAGAGCATATGACAATGGTAAATTTAAATTTTTTCTTGATTATTTTTCTATGTGTTCTGCTATATAATTTCAGGATTTATATCATTTATATTTTTACAATTATGTAATAAATTAATTTTAATTTGGAATTATATAATTTGCTTTTTTTAACATTTTGACAAAGTATTCTTCATTTAAACTTTGAAAATTTTCACATCAAATCTATTTATTTGCTTTATATTATATGAAATCACAATTTAAAATTGGATGAAAAAAACCAATTTTGTATACAGAGTCAAAACTATAACAAATTGCAATTTATTTGTAATTTGTATATTTTCAGTGATTATGACTTTTTCTAGTTTATTCATCTATTTATGTAAAAAAAAAAATTAATCAACTATTATGTTTTATTTATCTACAGGAAGAAATTTTTCTTGTTTCATTTCCATCTATTAATCCTTTTGTGTAAGTATTATAAAAATATATTTTTAAATATATATTTTATGAGAATATTACACTAATAAATTAAAATCACATTACATAATTTTCTGTTACAAGAATAATATTTCTTTGGAGCATTACAAGTGCATAATAAATATTTTGTATTTTATTCTTGATGCTTGCTACAAAAGTTTCAGGAACATTTATTCAAATCAGAAACTTTCGCATGACATGCTAAAATTTTGTATTTATATGTCATTATTCATATTTTATTCAGGTTTGCAGTTTTTTTCCATATAAAGTTCTCTTATATTAATTTTATTTATTTTTTCCATTCAAAAAACATAAAAGTTTTTACTTTTTAAGGATTTACTTTATTAAACTGTTTAATTTACTATATTATGTATTGGAATCTCTAAACATTATATTTTCTAATTAGTTTTATTTTAAATTTTCAGTTTGTTTTGTTTAATACTCTTTGTGAAATATCTTAATACAATACCAATATTTGTTATTAATATATCGTAACATAATGTATTGTAATTATCATTAACTTCTTAAAAATCGAATGTTTATTGTTTGTCATTAATATAAATAACAACACTTTATTTATACTACAAATTTTAATGAATACTAATTAAGATAACTTTTCATTTTATAATTCTGGACAAATTTTCTTCTAGTGCAAACTTATTGCTATCTGAAGCTTGTTTACCTGAATTACTAATAATGACTTGCAGTCAAATGATTAATAAATTTCCTACTGTACCAGAAAATATTTTTAAAGTAAAAATTTTACTTTTATTTTTATAGTTGAATTATTTAATTTGTATTTTAAATGTAAATTTGTAAAGCTTGCGATTTAGTATTTTATTTTAAGAATGTATGTGAAACAAAAAAATTATTGCAGTTGTTAATAAATACTTCCATAATTTTTACAATTTTTCAATAAAAGATTTCTTAAAGACAGTGAATAAATCTCAAAATTTAAACTCTATTTTAAAGAGTTATATGCATATAGTTTCTTTAATTAATTCAAATTAACAAATTAAAGAGATAAAATATACTTATGAATATTTCAATCAAAAAAGTTTGAAATTAAATGATTAAATTACTCTATCTGTATAAGAAATTATTCAGTGATATCAATAAAAACATCATAGATTCTCAATGTAGGTACTCAAGACTTAGCCATTTGGTAAAGTCCTATCTTCATCAAATGCTTCATACTTTTTTAATAAAGAAGAAATCATGAAATTTATACCTTAATTGCCATTTTCCTCTCTTTACCACGCTAAAATCCTCAGTATAATGTTCCTCATATAATAGGCTCAATAGATTTCCTCAGTATAATGTTTTGTTTGGAAATATCAAACAGGATTGATTTTTCTACCATGCAGGCTTCTGTAAGCCTATTCTATTAGAAGCATAATTAGTGAGAAAGTTATTACTTTTCAAAACGTGTTTATTCTCAAATACTCAATTTTAATATTACTATATAGGCTGAGGAATTATGTCACTTGTGACTCAGGAAAACAGTTAATACAAGATAAATTTGATATCAGTTTGTAAAATAACTTAATTAAGAGTTCGTTCAACTTAGATACAAAATTCATGGCTCCCTTAAGTTAAACAAAGTTAAAACAAAAATTCCTTCACCGCCTTGAAATCTGAACTGACAAACGAAAGATTTTAAATTATTCAATAGTTCATAAGTTCAATTCTTACTTTGGGCAGGAATGCTCTTAGTGGCTTGGGGTCAACGTTAAATTGCAAGTCCTGGTAAAATTAGCTCTTGAGGAAAAAAATGACCATAGGGCTTCAATTGACTTAAAAAATCTAACCATCTCAGTGTAAAATATAAGGGAAAGTGCTTCATTATATTTGCTTGACATGAGTGAAAAACATTTTTTGAAGGAAGATGTAAAAAATTATTATTTTAAAATAGGAACTTATATCAAAATAAAACTTATTACATTGTTCTATTTCATTTGTTCAATCGTACCAGAGGGACTTCCATTCCATGTCTTTTTGTTCTTGGCCTAAGTTTTCCAATTTGTCATTCTGTGAGAATATTCGGTTCTTTTTCTCAGACCATAAAGTAGTTATGTATATAAAACAGACATAGAACAGCATTTTATTTAAACAGTTGACCATAATTATTAAAATGTCTTTAAATATCAAGTTAAATTATAAGGAATTATAAAGTATATGTTTTTTTTTTTTTTTGTTACCTTGAACATATAAGGACAATTTAACTTTAATTTTAATATTTTAAAATTCTTATTCCTTTTTAATCATTTATTTTTTGCATTAATTTGTTTAACAAATAAAAAGCATTTTATATAAAAACATAAACAGTAGAATAAAACATTTATAATAAAAAATGTTTTATTCTATTATTTTATAATAAAAAGCTAAATACCCATAAAATATAAATATATTTCAAGATTTAATTATAAAAGACATTTATCTCTTAATTAATGTAAAAAGTATAATTTTTTTCCATTTCAGTATTTTCATTCATCTTTAGAACAGGAATATCATTGTAATCTCATGAGAACTCATAGACAAAATTTAACCCAATCTTGTGAAAAATCTGAAGAAATATCAGACAGTCAAAACTCTTTTTATTTTTCACCTATTCTCAATGATTCAGTCAGAGATAGTGATGCTGATTATGAAGATATTGAGATAAATGAAGAATTAAATACCTCTCCTCAATTTTGCAGACAGAAATTGCAAACTGAATCTTCTTCTCCTGAAAGATCTTTAGAAGAACTTGATCTTGATTATCTGTCTTTAAAATTAAGTCATAGTTATGAAAATATTATTAATGATGCAGCCATCAATTCCATTAAAACTGAATCTAATTATATGCCCACAAATTCTCAAGCGTTGTCTCCACTTAAAACTAATTACATGTACTCAGACTCACAAACATCGAATGAATTGCACAAGTATCAACAATCAAATTTAAACAGTTTTAATCAAAAGAGGCAAGAGGAGAACAGGAATTTTGAATATACTTTAGAATCTGTCCAAAACATATCAGATCCTTTTCCACATAAAACTCTGAAGAGAAACATTCCTAAATATTCTGATCACTCTCCGAGTAGCAGTATTTATACCAAAGATCCTATGCTTTTTTTTAATAAATTTGTGAAGAATCCTATCAAGAGAAAATATCCATTTGTAGACTTTACTAATGACAACAGCAAGAATAATTTATGCCACGTCATCTCATCACCGATTTCTAAAAAGCCTTGTCGAATACAGAAAGGTCAATCTTCTAAAACTGTGACTAAACTAGATTTATTTCAACAGTCTCCTGAGGAAAGCCAACATGTCTCAGAAAGCTCTCCTGAAACCACTGCAGAAAATTCCTTTTTTGGAAGCAGAGGTATTTAAGTTATTTCAGTCATTTATATTCTTATAAATTTCATTATTCTGATAAAAAAAAGAGTAAAAGAATACTAATTAATTGACTTGTAGATTATTTAATCATGTATTCATATATGTTTCGGTGGTAAAGATTTTTATATATTTAATGATATGTATCTGTATGCTCTAATTCAATATTTTCAAAGCAGATATTAGCTGATTAAGTAGTTTTCAATTTATGTTCAAATATTTGAGGAAATGCAAGAATTTTAATTGGTATTATGAATTAAACATTTTATCCAACAATAATTGTTCATGTTTATCTAAAAGTTGCATTCTTTTCCATCACCTTTAAGTACAACAAATACTACGATTCATTATTCAAAAATTAATAATTATATAATTAGTAATCCATAATATTTTTTACAGATACCCAACCTATATTAAAATCCATTCCAATGACTCCTACAACAACACGAAGGCTAGCATATAGAGGGGCTAAAGGTCAGACGAAATTGGTGTTCTTATAACTAAAACTTATATATTTGATGGAAGAACAATCTTCCTTTTTCTTTTAACTTGGAAATTTTGTTGGATATAAAAATGTAAAGTATTATTTTACATTTTTTGACATAAAATATTTATGTATTTTATTGCTTGACTGAACGAATATATTTATTAATAAAGTATATTCTAATGGAAATTGTGCATTCTTATTTATTATTTTATAAAATACAACAATAAAAATATCTATAATCATTTAATTAACTATTTAAATAATTAGACTGATTTCAACTGCTAATGAAATGTAACTAGAATACTATAAAAATTTAGAAATCTGCTAGAATACTATAAAAATAAAAGTCAAAGATTATGGAGGAGCAAGAACAAAGTCATGTTATGACAATGTTGTACTTAAAATGTAACTGATTAGGCCCTACAATTGCACAATTTATTAATGTTACTTAGAAAAATGTATTTGTAACTAAGTATTACTACGTGTAGAGTAATTATAGCAAAAGTAAATAAGAGGAAACAAAACAATTTAAATAAAACTAAACAGAAAACTGTATTTAAATTTTGAAAAGTAAAAATGATTAATTTTATTTTTTGAAATAAAAATAATAGCTTTTGTGGAGAAATATTTGCCTTTATAAAACACAGCTGTAATCTTAGTACTTATTTACTTTATCAATGAATAAAGGAGACTAAAGTGAAATGTATGTAAATCTACATATTAAGTACATTATCTAATTATTCAACTTAGAAAAAATTCATTTAATTATTAAATAACGTAAGGGGAAATATATATATTACAAATATCAATATATTCTACAAAATAAGTAATTTAATTTATTTCACTACTCTATATTATTAAACCGAAATGGATAAGATGTTTTCCAATGATAGGAAGTGTAATTTTTATGGTTAAAGAAATTATCTATTAAAAATATAAATTGCGTGCAAAAATATTCTCTAAATTTTTCAAAATTAACAAAATAATATATTTTCAATGCTAAAACTAATATTTTTTGCTGGTTGAATACTTTAGACTTAATTAAATTTAAAATAAGTTGAGTATATGCTGCCTTAAAGGATTAGATAGTTGCTGTATAACCTACTGCTTTTCATTTAAAATTGTGTTATGCCTCTTTTAATTTGCATTTATAACCCCACCCACCACTCTTGGTAAAAAAATTTGTGATGCTAGATTTAATAATGTAAACAAAAATAAAGAATATGAATAACTTTTTCAGCAAGTTCTGACATTACCATTAATTAGTATCGAATTACAAACACTGTCTGCAATTCCTTACTAGATAATGGTAATAATAACGTCAGAACTTTCTCAAAAAGTTCATATTCTTTAACAGTATTTAATAAAAAATTAATTAAATTGTGAAGTATGAGTTCTGTAAATTTCTGTGTCACATAATTCTATAAAATTTTCTTTGTCTTTTATTGAAGATGTAGCATTTTTGTAATTTTCTTTTCTTTGAAAGGATTTGAAATCCACTTTGTGTTTTCAGGTTTTGAAAAATTCTCTATTAAAGACAGATTTAATTCTTTTTTAAATGTGCTGTTATGTTTTCTTGTATCTTGAGACAGGGACTAATTTTATTCTCAAACAAAAAATATGTAGAGTTTTAAATACTTTTAATTGATTCTTTTCGATACGCTGTTTCTAAAAATCTAATTTTTTTTTAAATTACACTTTAAATTTTATCATTGACATTCGTTATCGAAATGTTCTGAAGAGTCAAATTTAAATTTTCAGCAAGTTAATATGCTATCGCTTAGAGCCAATCAAAATCATATTTTCTAAGAGAAAGTTCAAAAAGATTGTCTTAAAAAATATCTTTCTTGTCTAAACTTTAAATATTTCTTTACCTATTTTGCTTGTGGTGAAAAAATAGGGCAAAGTATAAGATTTATCAAATTCCATGTCTTTAATGTACCTAATATAATAATAAGTAATGCAGCATTATTTGTTGCGTTTGTTAGGGCAATGTTTTCGTTACCGGAAGGTAGTGAGTTCGAATCCTGGATTAGCTGAAGATCCGTCGTATTCACTAATGGCGACTGGGGCACGTAAAATGTGTCGGGTCGCAATGTCCTCCATGTTCCCATTCCAAATTAATTCCTCTGGGGGTACTTGGAGCCAGGTTATGGGTATTCTCTGGCTTCAATCTTTAAATTGAAATACCCAGATGCTGCTGCCATCTATGAACCAAAATCGTACTTCCACCTTTGTGTGGGGGTGCTCTAATCAAAAACGGAAGACGCTCATTCTGACTTCATTCTCCCAGACCCCTGACAGGTGGGATTGGCTTCGCCAAGTGTCATAAGTAACAACAATATTTTTTGAGTCCACTTGTCTTATCTTCCTAGATTGAGAAAAACTTTTTTTTTTATTTTCTCTATTTCTTTTATATCCCCAGACAAATCATGAATTTGCAAAATTCTGTTATTTGAAAGAGAAATATTATTAATTTCCTTAAATATATTTTAGTGAATCATAAGGACCAAGGCATCCTTTATACAAGGCTAAATTTAATTTTTCTTCTATTTGATAACTATATGACCACATTTGGTTATATGAGTAAATAATACAAAAATAATAATACATCTACTGTAATTCATATTTTTGTATGTAGATGTCAGGAAAGCTACATGCATGGGCACTTAGAAAACACTAGTCCACACACATCTCGAATTTTCGAAAATCTGTATTTTATGTACTTACAATATTTTCTCTTAACACGTCTTTGAAGTACTGAAAACTGTGTGATTTCAATGTTTTGAAACGAATTATCAGTTGTCATTTGTAGAACTCAGTAATACATCACTTTTCGTGTTTTGCTCGAGAATTTAGCACGTACTGACTGTTAACTACTGATCCATGGCTTATTGATAAAAAGTAGTCTACACATGTACCAAGGTGAAGTGAACAAACTACACCTCCACAGCCGTGGCAGTGATATCAAGTTATTGATTGCTTACGGATTAATTTAAAAAAAATATCGATTGCTGGATTTCCGATTACCGACTGTATCTGTACTGTATCTTTTTTTTACAACTTTGTTGAATAATATAAACCAAAATAATTGGCATGACATATAGGAAGAAACGTTTCCATGATATTTTTATAATTTAATTTTTTTATATCTGTCATTATTAATTACTTTTCGCATTCCATCAATTAGTGCTCTAAAGGTGGGGAAAAAAACAGATATAAAGCCAATTTATTTTCACAGGAATACTGAAAAGTCCTGTAAATTTCAAAAGTTCTCGCCAATTTTTTAAAATAATATAAGGTTTTTTTTTTTTTTTTTTTTTTTTTTTTTTAAATCAAGCATCATAAAAATAAATAAATTTATTACAGTTAAATTCTAGGAACCCACTAAGAAATTATTATTACTATTATTGTTATTATTATTTTGGTTTTTCAAAAAAGACCATTATTATTTATACTTAAGTACATCTAGATATTTTGTTTTTAAGATATACTATACATTTTCCCGTTATTAATAAATTAAAGGAAACAACTTTTCAAGAAGGAAAGCAATTTAGCGTTATTTAACAGTTTAAAATAACTTTAAAGTTTAATGTTCATGGAAATAACTTTTTTCTTTCTATCTAAGCATGAATTTATAAAGAAAGAAACATGAATGTCAGTATTTATTCTGGCAATCATAGGAAATAAATCTTGGTTAATATCAAAAACATTGGAAAATATTAATTAACTTCCACACTAAAACTTTTTTTTGCATCACATTCGTACTAGAATTTTTTTTCTTTCCTCCCCCCCCCCCATCACAGTTACGTAGTTTGCATTTCGCTTCTATACATATTCAAAACAATCCATTAAACGAAATGTGATTGGTTAAGTTTATTTCCACAAAATTCCTGAATAAAAAAAAATAAAAAATTCCCGCGAATTTTACATGGCTATCACAAACCAGCAGTTTGCGTACCACAGGTTAAGAAATGCTAGTGTAGAAAATCCCTAACCTCTGTTCCTTGAGAAATCCCTAAAGGGAAAAAGTCACTCGATGAACTTCGAAGAAGATGGATGATTATTTGAATGCTTAGAAAACAAATTTTAAATTGATTATTTGTTTTATATGCCGGTTGTTAATTATAAGTGTGTAGAGTTATAAATTTTCATGTTGTGTATTTTATTATATGCTATAAATAATTAGCAAAAAAAAAAAAAAATGGCTTTTATTTCGATATGCTGCCATGATTAGGACTACTTCCTAACTCTTGTCAATTTAAGTAAACAAATCACTAACTTCTCATATCTTTAAAACTACTTACATAACACTTGAATGTCTACTTCTCTGTAATTTATTTTAAATGCAATTAATAGATAAAAAACAAAATTGTTTTTCACTTATATAAAATGGTATCTTATAATTACGACTGTAAAAAAAATGCTTGAATTTCGATATAACGAATTAATTCCTATAATAGAAATTCATTGTGTTTCAAAAATTTGTTTTTAAAATTTAGAATTAAACAGTGGCTGTTACATTTTCTAGATTTTAGTTACGAAAGTCCAGATTAGAAAAAATATTTTTGGTGAAAATTTTTCCGAATCTAAAGAAATATTAACATAATGCTGCCATCTATCGGTTGAAGATGATATTTCTTCATGATTAAATTCTCTAATCATGGTTAACTGATTTTACTTTTTTAAATATAAATAGGTCATTAATTTTTTTAATATTTTCATTAGTGTTTTTCTTAATGAGAAGTTGACGCAATTAATAAATCCCACACATACTGCATTAAGTCGTTCGTTATTAATTTTTTAAATTTTATTTATTTATTTTTGGCATACACAGTGTTATGGGCCTAATTTTGTCAATCGTAACTTGAATTTTGGCGCTATATTTTCCACTGGATCTGTTTCCTACAAGCGTTCAAGGACATACCGTCTAAGGAAATGACAGTTGCTTGTGTTTGTAAATTACAGCTAAATTTTGCAAAGAAAGACAGTATAATTTTCCTTCAACACGAAAGAAACTTATTCTTAGAAATCGATAGAGACATCTCCGTTATCAGTGGATGTGGTTGCTAAATATAATAAGAGAACAGAGTTCGTTTTTCATGTATGCTGATAGTACTGCCATCTAGTGACTTTCTTGAGAGTTTTTATTGTGCTCCATTTCTGCGAAGAAAGGGCGCGGCCAAGCGTAACTCTTCTTCGCATGGTGATAGCATAGATATGTAACAGTTTCTTTCCAGGCGTTTTGATAAATTTGTTACCTTACGAGAAACAAATTGTAGCCGTGATCGTATAGTGGTTAGTACATTGCGTTGTGGCCGCGATAACTCAGGTTCGAATCCTGGTCACGGCACATTTTTAGTCATTAGAATAAAACGTTACATCCAGCCCGTTTAGCTTTTTTGGGAAACACTATTAATTTATTGGTGTATAATATATAAAGTGCTTATTTTAAATAAAAATCTGGGAAAAGATGCTATGATTATTTTAATTTCCATTAACGAATTAAAATTTCCTATATAAAATTTCGTTTTTATGAATCGTTTTCATGCATCTTTATTCGTTTATTTTTTAGTCTTATTTTTTCTGTTCTTTCATTTTATGGTTAAGAAAATATTGTATCGATGTTTTACTTGAGAATCTTAAACCCTTCTAACTGTGTATAACTATCTGTACTGCTCCAGTTTTACAATCCATGTATCAAAATATACTCAATATCTTCAAGTAAAAATATTGTAATGTACTTTTGAAAGGTAAGTGATTATTACTTAGAATCACTTGATGAAATTGACATTTTATGTACAACACTCACCAGTCTATTTTTAAATTAATATTGAAAAATAAACGATGTATAGCATTTCGTTAAACAAGATTTATCTAAAAAGCCATTATTAAAGAAAGCCAAGAAGATATATGTATATAATATTTAAATAAAAATAATAAAATCAAATATGAGATAAAATAATAAAATGTTGATATTAATTTCTTGCAGCATGTCTAAAACAAAACAAGTTTTTTTTTTTAATTATTTCACAATTATT
>JAPDSC010036903.1:20000-23992 GCA_026290005.1 Latrodectus geometricus
ATTAAATAGAATATCTATATATACTTTTTAATTTATTCTAAGGGCCACGGAGGCCTGGTTGGTTAGGGCTTCTTTCTCGTTACCAAAAAGGGGTGAGTTCGATTCCCGGATTAGCCGAAAATCCGTAGTGTTCACTAATGGCGACTGGGGCACGTAAAATATGTCGGGTCGCAATGTCCTCCATGTTCCTATTACAAATTAATACCTCTGGGGATGATTGGAGCTAGGCTATGAGTCTTCACAGGTTTCAATCTCTAAATTGGAAGATTCAGATGGTGCTGCCATCTATGAGCCAAAAGTCGTACTTCCACCTTCGTATGAGGGTGCTCTATTCAAAAAACGGAAGAAGCTCTCGCTCTAACTTCATTCGCCTAGTCTCTTGACGGGCGGGTTTGTCGTTGCAAAGTGTCATCAGTAACAGCAACATAATTTACTCTTCAAATAGCGTTTCTTTAACGTGAATCAGTTTCAAGATTTACAAAAGACTTTAAATTCTCAGCTATTTATCCTCATTTGAAATTTACAGAAATTTTTCAACTACAAAAATTCTAGTTTCTTGAAACTTTATGGTTTGAATCTTTGGTTTACTTCGTGTTTTTTATTTCCTTTTTAAATATTTTAAAAAAGTAAATGAATAAAAAGTGTATTTTTCAAACACCATAAAATAAACCTGATTTAGTAATTATAAATTTCTACCATTTAGGTAAAAACAATTATGAGTCTGTCTCAAATCTTGTATATTGTATGTATTTAATACACATATCCTCAAATCAATTGTGTATTATTTAATCGGTGTAAATATATATAGGAATTATTCAGAAATACAATTCAAATGTAACTTACTATTAAATTATCTTCATAATTGACATTAATTATATTATAAATAACATAATAAGCATTAAAAAAACTTCATATTTTAAGAACAAAATTTTTAATTTATTAGCTGTAGTTCTTGCAATTCTAAAATTATTTCTTTTGTCATTTATATTTACTTCTCCAATATATAATTTCTGAGTATCGACATTAATTTAGTTTTTAATTAGTCTAACATCAATTTTAATTTATTTGGAAAAAGATTAAAAAGCTTTTTTTTCGGTAAAACCTAGAATTCAACTATTTTGTAAAGATTCTGTTTACACATTTCAATTTCTGAGTCTGTTTACACATTCGCAGTTTAAAATGGATTCCACACAAAAGGGCCACTTTAAACTATTTATGCTTACTAATCTAAGGATATAAAATCTTATGAAAATAGGGTGCTGAAGTTTATTCATCACAAGCTCCTATCTCTTAAAATAACGTTCTTTTCTCAAAAATTAACCAAAGGTCAAGTTAGAAGGTATTTAGCTTTGTATATCGCATTTTGCAAGCAGTTTTCGATTCATATCCGTTTAATTTCATTTGGCTTAAAACATGCAAGATGTACCAAATGAGTTGAATTTGAATCTTATAAAGCAACAGCAATTATCTTACTGTTAACTTATCTTAAAACTAATAGCTTATTTGTTATTAAATACTAAATAACAATGCCGAGTTTTATTTTAATGTACGACTCGCAAACACAAAGTTTTCGCTGTAGAATTAAAATACACCAAGTCAAGTTTTAAACTAAGTTGCTTAAGTAGCGAAAGAAAACTTACCTTCATAATTCCCAATGTTTCAGAACGTCGTTCGCTGAAGAGATCAACAGGACTGTTTGTGGTGAGTCTGGTGTTGGGGTTTCTTTTTATACCATTCCAAATTTCAACATCCACAACTGGAATCAACTTTATCCGAAGTCGAAGTCATTCGATAACTGGGTGTTTAGGCTTCTGGAATCAAAAGTGACAACAACTTTGCGACTGATTTCACACCAAGGACGCCACAGATATTGGATAGTTCTGTGTGGGTCATTGTTGGGTTTTTTTCCTTCAAGATTCGAATTTCACTTGTTGAATCGTTTTAAATTGTATCGATTCAAAACTGCTTTTCATTCAAAAATCCAATAAAACCGAGAATATTGGCCAAGTTTCTCTCATTTTTGTTTAAGTAAAAATTGGAAAAATGTTTGCTTGAAATGTTGGTTAAAGTATAGATGGGTACACCTGATTTCGTGAAAAAATTGGCCATAAATATTGACGATAAAATTAAATTTCTGGTAACTTATTTTTACAGCTTTAAATAACGTAGTTTTAGGGTTACCATTTTGATAATAAACTTTTCGCCCCTATCTTGGAGTAAAAAATATAGCCAAACTATCAAAGGATATCTTAAAGTAAACTTTACTTGAAATTTTCAATCATTAAATCAGTTGAAAGTTAAGTATTCCATCACAATTTTTTAGTCAATAAAATCACAATTTTATTTCGATAATATTTTACCAAAATTTACGGATGTAACAGAAATTAATATCAACTTTATAATAATTGTGTGATGTTCTTTCAGTCCAAAAAATATATATTAATAATTTAATATTCATCTTTTAAGTCATAATTGTATATATAACACAGATTAACTGGAAGTAAAATTTTATTTATATATATAACTAAACACATATGCCATAGGAACAATTATAGGGTAGACAATCGTTCACACTCGGAAACGACAAAGACAGGAAAAAGAAATCACATCCATGAACCAACCGAGATTCGAATCCAAGTCCTCCCTATCAACTGTCAGGCACGCTGACCACTAGACATGGTGGGCGGCAAAAATTTTTTAAACATTGTATTGCTTTGCGTTCTTTTCCTGCTGTCTAAGTCTATGGTCAAGTGCTTAATAATCCCAATAAGATGCCAACCATGGAATTTCAAGCTATGGTCAAGTGACGAGGTTCACCTCTGAGCTAAATGACTTATTTCAAAACTTTCTTACGATAACAGTGTAAGAATATTGGAGTCTATGGAAGTTCATTGTACTTAGCTCTTCATGTCTAAATTTTATTCGTAAAAATCAACTTGAACCTAATAACTTTCAGCCAAAAGATAACACTTTTCACCACTAGGCAAATGACTCTAATATAGTTTATCATTTTTTTTTTCTAGGTGAGTTTATTTGAAAAAAAAAACTTCTTAAGGCACAAATAATTTTTAAAAAATACATCTATATTAAATAAACTCTTGTTATAAAATTTAATAAAAACTATATATTTACTCTATTTTTATCAGTTGCCTAATAACTTCGAATAAATGTGTACTTGATCAAAGTCGGTTGAGTTCTAGTAATTCAAAAATATTCTTTCATTATGTACAATTTCTTATATGTAATGAAAGAATATTTTTTTATTTACATATATTTTGTAAAATATTTTCCATTACTGAAGAATATTTCAAAATGATGAAAATATATATACGTTAAGAAATTGATATTGTTTTCATCCGTATTATGTTTTCATATTTATGTGAAGTGGGAAATTTTGCTATTATTTTCTATAAGCGAGACATTCATTGCAAAAAATTCACATAAAAATAAAAATTTTTTAATTAAAAACACACTTGCAATTATCAACATTCTGAAGAATAAAGATTTTAGATCTAGTGTCGTTCGCTACCTTTGAATAAATAATTTAAAAAATTAAAAATTGTAAATTCTTCTCATTGAGACACAATTTATAATTATATAGAAATTATACTCTAAAGATATAATTTCTATATAATTATAAATTACATTATATTATATGAGCGTGTAAAAACATTTATAAATATACAAACATAATTTAAATCATATATTAATTTTATTCTTGAGATTAATGATAAGGTATTTGAAGACAAATTTATAAAAAAACTAATACTAGTAAAATTTTTAAAAAAAGTATTTAAAATGTAATTTATAAACAGCAAAGTCTATTACTTAAGAATACAATTGATAAAATAAAAAAATCATTCTTTCTCAAGATTATTTAAATGTGTATATATATATATTTGTATTTCGGGTAGTATTAAAGATGCACACAATCTATTGTCAACAGTTAATAAAATTAAAGAAACACTTTAGTAAATTTAAATTATTGTAAT
>JAPDSC010036910.1:0-16230 GCA_026290005.1 Latrodectus geometricus
ATATATATATATATATATATATATATATATATATATATATATATATAATTAAAATTAATTAAATATTGAAGGTTTTTCCATAAAAAGAGGTGTTGAGCTGGCAGCCTGAATGGTTAGCAAATTTGGCTTTTAGTTTAACTGTTCGCGGGTTCCATTCTCATTTCAAGCGTTTTAATGTTTGCACTAGTTTGGAGTCTATTTTAAGCTGTAGGTTCTAGTATAATTAGCAATTATGAGCGAAAAAAATTATAGTTGAGCCCCAAGCAAAACCAATAAAATAGGCATTTAAAAAATTATTTTAATATAGGTTTTGTTCACCTGATTTATTATATTTGTATTATATAAAGTTGATTAATTGACTATTGATAACAGTCTGAGACGATATCTTATCAATTCACACTGACACACACATGAGGACGTATTGATTTAGACAGCTTTCGTAAAGTCATAAAATTACAAACCATTCATTTTTTATTTTTTATAACTATGGGATCCTGGATATTGCCAACTGGTTAAAAGATTACGATTCACCAATGGAAAATATTTCATTGAACAGAATTTCAGTCAAGTGACGAGATCGACACCTGAGCTATTTCGCACTTATATATATGCTCAAAAGCAGCGCATTCAATCATAAAACTAGTGTAATCAGCCATTTAAAAGGATCTATCATATGTGAAATCGCGTTGTGGACAGACTAACAAGCAAAGGATGTTGTAAAGGCTTTTTATGTCCATCTTGCTTTCAGAGAGAATATTTTGCCAATAGTGATCCATATATATTCATGCATTAATAAAAAAAAATCCTGAAAATACCCAAACACTAACCCGGAAAATGTAAAAACAGAAACACAGCTGACATTTCAAGTTGTTCAAATTAACTGAAATAGAAGCTATAAGCTGTGAAGTAATCTCGGCTTTATATTTTTTGAAATTTAAATTACCTAGCACACAGTTTTCCGATATTTCTTAAACTGTAACCGTTTACAGTGTAATTACTT
The DNA here is from genome assembly GCA_026290005.1 of Latrodectus geometricus. Lineage (NCBI taxonomy): Eukaryota > Metazoa > Arthropoda > Arachnida > Araneae > Theridiidae > Latrodectus > Latrodectus geometricus. The sequence goes on from JAPDSC010036910.1 coordinate 1,001, forward strand.
TTTAAAATATAATATTTTAAATATGTGACTCAATGACATCAATTAGTCGTCATTGAGTCTCGAATACATGTAAGCATTAGAATAGAAATTACAAATATTTTATTAATTTTCATATTCATGTATATTTTTTAATAACCTTTTTCAATCTAATAGAAAGTCTGTCTAATAATAAGGTAGTTAGTCAATCACATTTCACGATTTTGAGTCATAGGCAAAATAGTTTTCTTAGCATGCCTTATTGCTAAAGATAAGATAAAATCCCGTGATTATTAAATATCTGAAGACCTTATCAAATGATAGTCTATCAAACAAGAATTTTTTTTCTTATCAGTTTAATTCTTTCTGCCAATATTATATTGCGATAAATACTTTTTATAATTTGATGAAAATAGAGCAATATATTAACATGAAAGAAAATGAATATATTAAATTTTTTTGTTTTTAAAGTAAATAATAAAAAATATCTGATTTTATAAACTTGGTAAAATTTTTATATTTAATAAAATTGGAAAGAAATTGCATACAATATATACATGCTATATATTAATAATCTCTTACACATATGTTTTATATATATATATATATACTTATTGGGAAAAAAAAAACATTTAAATCATTCTTACCGATTTAAACTAACTAATTGGAGATGTTATGATTTATTTATTGCTTGCATAAACAATCAAATATTAATATTTAATGTGCTTTATATGCTATATGAAATAAATTTATCTTTGCTTAATGATTAATAAGTATTTATTTTTTAATAACGGTATCAAGAAAGACAAATCTCCAATAATATATAAAATAACCAATCCCACTAAGATATTGGCCAAAATTTTCTTTCCAACTGTTCACTGAAGATCTAATCCCACTGATTTGTTTTTGATGGGTGGACAAAATTGTATATTCAACGCTATTGGTGAAAACGATTATTTGTTTAACTCACAGACCAATTATAAGTAAAATAAAGTGACATATACATGATCTCAACTGTAACGAAAGAAACAACCACTTTATGGTTAATTAAAATTTATAATTATTAAGATTACATTCAAGATTATATTTGCTAATTAATTTTAATATTAAATCATAGTTCTAATGATTAAATTAACACAAGTAAAAAAATAATGCATTTAAACGTGAATTGAAGTAAAGAAAGTTATAAAACAGGGAAGAGCGCGCCTCCATTAATTCCATAGCGTTATCAAATTCAACATCCCGAATTCATCTGCGCGATTGTACTCCTTATCCTTTCAAGCTTCTATGAATCTCCGAGTGATTTCTACTTTCCCTGGTGTTTCCCGCGGGGATGACGTCACAGGCTGGCCACCACAGGCGTTGCCATTGGAAACAGTTGCAGATGGCTTCGCGCCGGTTCATATCAGCTGTATTCTCATTTGCGGCTTTCGTCTTGTTAAAAGCGAAACGCGCTGTGTCAAAGAACTGATAATTGACAACAGTGAACTTATTAATTCGCGATGATGTGAAATTTGCTTGGAGGCCAAGCTGAGTGAAGCGAAGTTTGTTTCTTGAATTATTTTTTTTATTCCTTGTAAGCAAATGCGGAGAAGAACGCTATTGGGGTGTAAACAGAAATATTCTATTATGGATTATTTTTGTGAATGAAATCAAGTGTACGGTAAGATCGGAAAGAGTTTTTTCATGAATGAAAGTTGTGAAGTATTTAATTTTTTTTAAAAAAAGAAAAATAGTTATTTTGAAGTCATGCGTGAAGAAAAAGCAAGAGGATCTAATTAAATCATTGATTTTTAAAAATTCGCGATAATTAAATTATCGTCTGCAGGAAAGCACTGCGGAGTTTGATTTTTTTTTATAGTTTTATAAACTCCAAGGTGGAAGATTATCTTCGTGAAACAATATAGTTTTGTTATTCGTTATCGAATATTCTAAAATAGCAGTTTTTAGTATCTACAAATGATTCAGTGTAATCACGAAACTCACGATATCAGTCGAATTTCTCCACAGATTGATAAAGTGCTGATTTGAAAAACTTTAGCGAAAGTTATATGAATTAATCTAATTCAGAAAAATGTCTGTTTTTTTCGGATCGATGCGTAAAAGTCGATCTGCTACCTCCTCTGCCTGTTCCTCGCCGGCCCCTGCTCGATTCAGTGAAGGACCCCAAGAACTGAACATACATTTCCTCAAACAATTAGCTAAAGAAGCCAAGGTAAGGGAACTTACTTTATAAATAAGATGTGTTATATATGTGAAAAACCTTATTCAATGTCTTAATCTTAATTTTTTCAGTATTATAAACTTTCTATTGATTAAAAAAATTAATACAGTTAGTTTTGAAAATAGCATTGCATATTACACTGATAAGTGCATTTATTAATTTTTTAACAAATGTGAGTATTGTATAAATAATCAAATTTGTACCGTAATATCAAAAAATGGTAGTTCATTTAATGAAATTTTAATGCATTTTTTTTTTTTTTTTTTTACTTTAGATACATTATTTATCATTTTCAAACTGAGAGTTAAACTTTAAAAAACATAGGATGTTTAAAACTATAACCAATTAAATATTCTCATATAGGTATATTTTGAATTTTTACAATTCTTGATGCATAAAAAATACTTTTTAATTTACATAAAAAAATTACAAATAGAAAAAAAAAATCCTTCAAGATGTTCATCAATAATAATTAATAAAACATCTTCCAAGAATTCTCCAAATTTTTCTATACTTCCTATTTCGTGTTTAAAAAGTTTCCCCCCCCCCCCCCAAATGAGAAAATTTTTTTTTAGAAAAACGCGAAGTTCATTTACCCGGCATATTTAGGTTAGGCTTATGCTCTTTTAAATAGTTCAGATTAGTTTCATATACAAAAATTTTTCAATAAAGATTACGTCCATAAAAATAATTGGGAAAGTTAAAAATATTAAGTGATTTTATATTGTTCACACATATTAGCAAACACATATGTTTTTACTTAATATACATAAATTTGACGGTTTTAAAAGAATTCTGAATGTCACACTATTTTATGTAAAGAATTATATGCATAAGGAAAATTATATATACAATAAAAATACGTAAATATTATAGTATGGACAAACTGAATTATAGCCTTCTGTACGAAATTTAGGAAACTGTATGAAATAGTTGATTCAAGTTTACCTCTAAACAGATTTTAGGTTATAAAATAATCAAATTTTTTTTCAACTGTTTCTGAAGTCAATAGTTAACTCAACTAACTTTATTTGATTTGAAAAATTTGCTACTTTTAGGTGTTGCAATTTCAATTGGTAACAAAAATTAAAAATATTTCTGAGAAAGCTTAAAAACCAGAATTTTTAAGATGATGCTATTGGTATTACTTCGCAATTTCAAAAATAAAAATGTGTTATATGAAAATTGTTATAAATATATAAATGAATAGCTTTATCAAAGGTAATAAATTTTAATTGTGAATAGGTTTTAATCTCCTATATTTAGACACACCGTAAATCCAAATTCTGATTGATATACAAAGCATGACAAAAGTAGAAACGTTTCCTTATTTCAGTTTTATATTTTAATGTCAAACGCAATTTGTTAGTGGAATAAATTAAAGTTTTTGCAGATAATTTACGGAAATAATTAACAAGACTTGAAATATTATTTGACAATTCATACAGTTTTTCACTTGTATTTTAATGAAACATAATACTAGTACTAGTAGAGAAAGAATTTATAACCAGTGAAATCTGATATAATTAAAAATTAATTAAAGAATTGTTATAATATGCAAAACTTGTTGAATATACTTATGTGTCACAGTTAAAACTTTTTCGTGCAAAAATATGAATACTTTGATATTCTTATTCATTTTTATTTGTATATTATTACATTTGCTACGGTTGGTTAATCAAGTTTTTAAATTTCTCTTAAAAAAATTTTTTTAATTAGTTATAAGGTATATAAATATTAAAATATGTGTTTTGTATTTAATGTGTTGTGTATGTTTAATACATATCACCTTTATGAGAAGTGTTATGTAGTTAGTTTAGCATTTTACTGGTTAAATTACTTCTATTTTACCTAAGCCAATAACAATGTTCTGTTTTAACTATGACAACGACTTCTGTGTTTGTAGAACACACGCGAACTTAACAATTCATATTCTAATTTAGCAATGTAGTGTGAATGATTTAAAAGGAGGGCCAACTTCGTGATCGACCTCGTCTTTTTTTATTTAATACTAACTACAGAAACATTGTCTTTCTTGAATTATATTCATTCTTGAATTATAAATGGCCACATTGTGTACATTACAAATTTAAACTTATGAAATTTTCTTGTTGTTTATGTATTTCAAAATAGGCAAATTTTAAATAGAGTAAAAAAAAATTGTAAGAGATTTTTCAAACACAAACTATAAAATTTAATTTAAATTTTGAAATGGTCATAATGTTATAGGCTTATAAGACGAGGAGCTAATATAAAGTAGACATTTGAAAAGAAGTTTACAATTCAATATTTATCACGTTACTTTAATTATCAAAACTTAAAATTTTCTTTTTGACTAAACAAATTTTACAAAAGTGTAAACGTCTAGCATTTCCATACACTGAATTTAGGCTTAAATTCCGGTCAAATGACATAAAATATTGTTTAGGATAAATTGTTTCATTGTTTCTTTACATAAATTTTTTTTAAACCTGGCTAATATTTCATTGTGCGGCCTTAATGAAACGTTAATCTACACAAATTATGCTCCTATTCAAAATAATTATTATTTGAAAAGGAACTGTATATCAAATTAACTAAAGTATTACGTAAAGCAATTATAAACAAGTAAATAACAGTTTTATAACCTATACATCTGAGATTTTATAATCTCATGCATAATACAACGTTCTTTTGATTTCATGAAAGAATTTCAGAATTCGTTCCTGTATACATATTACGAAGATTATTTTCCTATTAAAATCAGTTTTATCGGACAATGAACCATTATGTTTTTATTGGAAGGAGATATTAAAATATAATTACTGAAGTATTTGAATGATAAGCCTTGGATTTTATTATATTTTATGGCTTTCATTTTTAGATGATAACATGCGGCACTACAATCGCAATCATGATTTTAAATTTATAATCTGTAATTAAAACGTGTTTTATGTTTTATTATAATTTATCTATCAAAAGAGAAAATGATTTTATGCCATTTTTTTATTAGTTCTTGCTCTTTTAGAGAATAAATGAATAGATAAAATTATTTTTATTGGTTAAATATGTTTCAACATTCCTGTGTTATTTAAATGTACGAAAAGTAAAGCTATGTTTGTGTACGCAGAGTTTAATTACTGAAATTACGTAAACGTCAATTTCCTTTATTTAAAACATTTGAATTAAAAAAATTTAAATTGATATTCAATTAAAAATAATATATTTGTAGCAATTCAATTGTTCAAAAGGACTGATGGCAGATATTTTAATGTGCAAAATATATTGTTTTAAATATATATCCCAACATGAAGTGTATGGCTATGTATATTCAAATATTATTATTAAATAATGAAAAATAATTTGAATATTGTTCGAATTCGTACAAATGAATTAATTTCTAACCAGTTTGCAAGAATAACTGACTTATTTTAATATCTTCGTTGATATGTAAGTAATCATTTTTAAATAAAGATTTTAAATTGTTAAGAAAATTTTAAATATATTTCTCCATTTTTAAAAACTTGGTATTTTAATTTTAGAGATCTTCTAATTAATTATTTTAATAAATGTCTTTAAATTCATGTTCGCATAGATAATTTAAAATTAGCATTTATCAATACTAGATGAATTCGAAAGTTAGAATAATATTGATTTTTCCAAAATTTTACCTTGAAAATTTATTTTTATTTAATCAAAATGAAGATTTCTTCATAAATATTAGGTTGGGGAAAATAAAATCCATTATTTTTACGTGAACTTTATGTAACTTCTTTTGGATTCACTTTGTAAAAAGGTTTAAAACAGCTTTCATGTAGATTTTTAGGTCTTGCGCGTTACGACTGCTGACATCCGGTTAACTTCGATCATTTTTGATATTTTATAGACATTTTCGACGATGCTGTATCCACATACGAGGTGTATCTCTGACATCAAAAATACCCGAACGGAATCGACGAAACAAAAATTGTACGTAACAGATTGTTACAGTCTTATATAGGACGATAAACACCTTTCACAATTTTAGCCACCCGGCTATCTTTTTCGCCGTTACAAGAGAAAAACGAAAATGTATCGAATTTTCTGTTTGCTGTCTTCCATTTTTAAAACCTTGTACTCGTAACTGAATTAATCAAACAAAAATCCGCAAGAGGATATTTTAGTGTCAAATGTCACCTTTCCAACGAGCATAAATCTGAAATTGTTTGATAGATACCTCACGAGATATCGATCACTACAGATGTCTACCGAAAAAATAATGGATTACTTTTTCCCCAAACTAATATTAGGAAATAAAATAATTATTCCGTTAACTTAATAATCGCTTGTAAAATAACGTTATTACTTTTGTTGATTCGAATCCAAATAATTAATTTCCTTGCCACCAAATAGCACTAATTGTACTGCGTCGGAAATCTTTTGACGGCAACTGGAGCAACTAGACATTAACATTTAAAGAGCAATGTAAACAAACGGAATAACCTTCATTTCCTTTTCATTAAGACTCTTACGAAATAAATAATATTATGAGATTACTTTTAATGGCATTTTAATAGCTCCAAGCCGTCCAGACGCCTTCATAACGTTTGGTACTTCAATTAATTTAGGGCGGTAAATCATATTTCGAATCTAAAGTATGCTTGTAATTCTGAGGAAATCAGCAATAAATTAAATGACGTAAATTATTTCATTTATGGATGTTATTTTATGCGACTTTAATAAAAAGCACGATTCCAATTTGATGATTACTGTATTTATTGGTATTTAGCGTGATATCTTTCACGACTTTAGTGGTCTGCCGTGTGGTTTTTATTTTCGGAATTTTGCTATGACGAGAAACATTTTTTAATTTATGCTTTTGTCAGATATATTGATACATAAATTAATTTTAAAAGAATAATTAAATCTCATTTAGTTAGTCTTTTTACATTGCATAAAAAAGCTAATTATGTGCAAATTTTAATGTTATAATGTGCAAATTTTTATCATTAATTATATTATTTATATATACTTATGTTAAAATTATTTTGATTTATAATCATGAGCACACATATTTTTATATGATTACATTGTAATTCATCGATATTTGTTTTGTTGTAATTGATGCTTTTCGAGCGGTGATCCTAATACTTGTTAGAAATAACTGTATTTTTGGAAGTACCTGTACCCAATACTTGTCTTTTTGAGAAATGCCCTAATTTTATTTAAAAAAAAAATACTCAGATTGATTAAGCTTATACTCTAATTGGTAATGACACGTGATTCTTTGAATGATTTGAATGATCGCACATTGTTTAATTGACCTCAATGTAAGAAAATTATATTTTTTTTTGTAAAAACGATGTAGTTGGCACTTGTTTATGTTCCTACTCAGTTATTAGATAGTGGTTCAAAAATTCAAAGGGTTTACCAAAAGTCGAAGGTCATTGGTACATAATATTTACAAGAAATATAATTGATTTTGCATTGGTATAAATCATGATATTGATTGCATGTACATGGCTGGCCAATCGAAATGCAACACCAAGAAAGACTAGAGATATCGCAACAAAATTTATTTGGCAGGTAATACATTATTCGAATATCAAATGATAAAAATTGCAGTTGCTTGTGAACTGTGTATGAATTAATAATTAATGTACTTGTCATTATTGGATATAGCTGCTGCCACACACCTTGGCATCAAATCAAATAAGTTTCGGATGAAACTTTAGGCTATACCAGTCCATGCGGCTTCCATATATTGTCTAAGTTGATATGGCATAGTAGCGAGTGTTGTATCCTGAGCCATATGTATGCATGTATAGATCGCATATTTTGAGCCATATGTATGCATGTATAGATCGCATATTTTCGATTGGTGATAGATAGGTAGAACAAGGAGGCCAAGTACGCCAATGGGTAAAGAATTTTCTCATTCATGGCACCATTGGCGACTCAAATACCTGTGATTTTGAGTAAAGGATAAGCTAAGCAATGCGTTCCAGACTGAATTGGTTGTGATGTGGTATGTAATGTGAAGGAAAGGTTCATCACTCTCATGCGTACAATATGCCTGGCATCAAATACAGTAGTGCAACAATGTGGGTGCGATTGATAAAGTCAGTCTGCCTATCGCTTTTGCACTCGGCAATTACAGATCTGCATTACATTTGCCTAGCTTTGTCCAACACGGTTACAGGTTTCTCTGAAGGATATTCCACAATAACTATAGGTTATTCTTCATCCTTGGTTAAACTAATAATCTCATGCAGAACGCTCGATGTTTACTATGAGGCATAGCCGTAAACATGTGATATAAAATTTTCATGCTTCCTTCAGGGTGTTGCATTTTAAGTGGCCAGAAGTCTACTTTTCGTTCTTATTATCTTATTGCAAACTATTGCTTAGATACTTGTGTGAATAAGCAAAATTTAAAAGATTTAATATTTGAGAAATGTTGTCAGTAATTATTTGTGGTAAATTTATACAGCAAATCAAATATTCTAAATAAAATATATTATATGAAAAAGCATATCAAAAACAATAATAATGAAATTCAAGTGAGAACGTATGATTTTTAACACTCTCATGGACTTATGTTGAACATGATTAGCTTAGCCGATGTCATAATATTTCAATCATTGTCATGAGATACAAACAAGCATTCCGCAAAATAGTTTGAAAATAATACAATTTTCTGAGAATTTCACTTCATTGTTGAAATAAATTAAGTGTCCATCCTGAAAGTAATGACTTCGTTGAAAATTTTTTCGGCTGTTCTAAATCATGAGCTTTGATACTTTAAAAACGAAATTTTGCATAGCTTGTAATATTTGTCTGCAAAACAATTATTTATGAATATATATTTTTTTAAAAAAAATGGCTAACTATAGAAAAATGTTTTGAAAACATCCGCTTTCATCCAATATTAATAAGTTTTTTTTAATATATATAAATATATTTATAGTTGCCATGCACATGTTTTTTAAATATATTTTTGTAGAATATAAGCATATGTTTTTCAAATGATTTCAAATCAAGTAATCAAAAGGTGAATAGGCAAAATATGGCTAGCATTTTCACACAATTCTACTTCATTTTCCAAAAATACAATATAAAGTAATCCTTTGATGTAATAAAGTCGTTAACTTCGTTTAACTAAATTATACTTAAATGCAAATCTTTAGAAGAAACCAAAGGAATAGATTTTTTTTTTATTTAAAACACATTGATAAACTGTATATTTCAAGTCCGGTTAAAAAATTCATTATCTGAGTTTAGCATATTATTATTCGAATGTAAAATCTTCTCTTAGATGGTGTGTTTCAGTTTATTATACCAGAGATAAGTATTTTAACATATGTTAAATGATTGTAAAATGTAAGCGAACTAATTAAATGACTTTTATTCTTTCCTTCTAGACCGCTTCTTCACCACTCAAACTAATTCTTTTATCTCCAAATTCTCACTCTCGAATCCAAAGTTAATTAATACCGGGTAAAAAAAAATAATCATTGTACGCATCGGTGGAACATTGTTCTAGAAAGTGTATCGATTGTTATATTTATCTAATAGATCTCTTAAGTCCACCCCCAATAATTTGGTGCATCCGGCGCCACTGACCTTAATCTTTGTAATCAACACTGCTGACAAATTGCTCTTCATCAGTTACACTCCACTGATTCAAATGATGGAGGAACCTAACGGACTGCATAATAGCTGTCTGCGTCCTAATATTTGTTTACAAAAATAATTTTATATGAATTATATTTTAAGGAAATTTTATTATAGATCACATCTACATTATTATTTCATTTATTTCTTTTGGTGTTTTATTTATTTCAAAATATTTCTGGTTGTAATTTATTAATCTTTATTTAGGACTTACAATAAATACTTTCAATATTCGAAAAGTGTTCTATAAAATTTTTATTTTTGAATGTTTTTCAATGAGATTTTTTTTGAGAACTATATTAGATTATTTTTTTTTTACTTTTTAGATTTTAAGATTTATATGATCATTAATTTTTGAATATAAATGTACAAAAATCTATTTTAAGGGAAGAAGTTTTCTGCATAAGGAATGCTTTATGAATCTTTTCTTTAAAATTTGTATTTTCATTGATTAAAGAAGTCATTTATATAAATGCTTGTTGCTGATTACAGAAAAAGATTTTACATATTTTAACTACAACTTTTAAAAATATCATTTTTTAATAGTCGTAGTTAAAATAAAATCTTTTTTTAATGTCATTTTTTATTTTTTTATTTTTTAATCGAAATCTTGTAATTTTCTATACTGCAAATTCAGAAATTTTGAGAGAGGGCATTTTAATTACCCAAGTTATCTTGATGAATTTAATTTTTGAATGCTAAATGTAACATTAATTTCAAAAAATTGTTATTTAAAATTTTATTTCCGGACATATTCATAATATCAAAATATGTATATATTTTTCTTTTTTACTATATAATACTATTTGACATTTTAATAAATTAAAAATATTATTTTTCTTATTTATTAATCGGAAATTTATGTGCAACATGGATTCTTTCCCCAAGATCATCACTTGGTAAAATGAAACTGAAGTGAATAGACAATTCTTTATTGAAATAAATTTTCACAATTCTAAACATAAACTTCTCTTTAAAAACTGAATTTTCACAAAGTATATTTTTATTTAAATATTAACGTTTATTAGGTGTAGATATTATAATTTAATGATGATGATAGTTATAGAAAACTTAATTATAATTCTTTATATTTGTTAGCTTTATCTAATGTTTATTTAATATGCATTAATGATTTTAAATATAATTTATATTAAATAAATAAATATAATAAAATAAATAAATTATATGTAAAATCATATTTAAGGTTATTTTTTTTTCTTTAATATGACAGCTAATTAACTGGAGAAAAAAACTTTAGGAAATAGAAGAAACTCTAGAAAGTATGTTTATTTTTCTGCAAAAGAGTCACTAATTCATACAGAATATTATGTAGTTTCAGCTTTAGAGCTCTGAATATTAAGTTTCCTTTTAATTACTTTACACTTATAATCTACTCTACTCGTCAAGGAACGGAAAGTAATTACATAAAACTGAATTATAATTCTTCATATCTGATATCTTCGTCACTTATTTATTTTAACGACTTTGAATATGTTTTTCAATGTTAAAAAAAAAAAAAAAAAAAAAAAAAAAAAAAAAAAAAAAAATTTGTTACTGGAAATATTAAATTTTATGATTATATGTTTGACAATGAAAAACATACATAAATAATACTTTTCCTCATTAAAATATAGTTCTTGAAATTTCAATAAATTCAATAATACTTTATTTATCATTAATTTTTTTCGCAGCTGTTAAAGTGATGTTTACTCGCTATTGTTCATTATCTTCATAGAAAATTATCATTGATGCATTTAAGAAGTGAAAAAAAAGCAAACATGTTGAAAAGCATTCTAAATTTCGGGTACATAATGAAAAAAAAGTTCAAATGTTTGTAAACAAAGTATGCAACCGCAGTACGACACGGTTACCCTTTAACCCATTACCTAAATATGAAGAGGAAAGTATACAAAAAATCTGCGGAATGCAACTTGACATCCGTTTCCTCTGAAAATGTTCTCTTCTGGTTACCATGTGTACAGAAAAGATTTCATTACAAAATCGTATCTGAAGGAAACCGATGTTTTTTTCCCATGTCATTCCAAGAAAACGTGGCCCTGATACCGGAACCGGAAGCTCGGGTGCTGTCGTCGAGTTGTCTTCGTCTCCACCAGTTTTCGGGTGAATTATGGGGAATTATGATGTGTGCCACATAATCCTGTGCCTATAATTCATTGCTTCAGCTTGCTTTTAATAAAATCAAAGTAAATAACTTAAAAATTTCCACTATTATTATAGTTGAAAGAAAATTCCTCTTCCTTTTTCATATATTTTTTTTTTTTATAAATTTGGAACGTGAATTATTCTATTTTTTAAATTATTATAGTTTCTCATAAGTTTGAAGTATTGTATAATGTTAAAAAGTATCTGTCAAGAGGCAATTGTGATTACATTAGATAAGAAAAATTATTTTTTGTAATTACCATCCTCTCAGCAATTTATGCAATTTAAGTTAGATTAATTTTAAAAAACTAAAGAAATAAATATATGGTCGCTGTATTTCTTCAAAACTGGCTCTAAGGCATTTGTTTACCCAGAACTCCTCTTCTAGCTCAGTATATTCGTCTTTTAGGAAAAAATGGAAAATACCTTGATTCACACACACACCTATTAGTTTACATTATATATATATATATATATATATATATATATATATATATATATATAAATAAATAAAATATATTGGTAAAGTACGTAATGTTCATTGTAAAAAAAAGTGTACCTTTTCTAATTTCACATGTTGATTTCCATTTAATCTAACTAGATACGTGTAGGGGGATTTAGCTGGTTCGTTCGTTTAAATAATATACTTTGGAACATCAACTATTTTATTTTGAAGTTTCTTAGATCATACATACCCCGATTTCTTCATATTTTCTGGAAGTCTGCTTTTTAAAGTAGAGCTTATTGATTTTATTCCCGTTTAATTTATTGACCCTGAACCTTCTTCACATGTCTGATCTAGCCTGCAATTTTTTTTATTCCATAGTTTTGCAAATTTCGATGATTTTGCAAATTATTTCATAAAAGCATTTTTTAAGATGCGGTCTTCTCTTTGATGTGCTACATATATAACTCGAGCTGCATTTCTCTCAAGACTTCTAGAAATTTTAAAGATTTGATCTAATCTTCTTTGCAACCTATTATATTTCTTTTCTGCTTTTCATCTCAAAACTGAACATTATCAATTTGTTGTTTTCGTATAATATTGTTGAAAATGTTCTTAACTCTAATTATTTTTCACACTGTTATAAAATTTGAGGATTAATATCAAGTTAACTGTTGTGATCTTAAAGCATGATAAACAGAAATTGAATATAAATATCAAATTAAAGTTTGCTCATTTAAGAATTAAAATATTCCTTTTTAACAAAGTATTCAATACACAGTTTGTTTTTTTTAACCCAATGATAATAATTTTAAAAAGAATTAATGTTAATTTTAAAAAAATAATTATTTAAGTAATAATAATTTTGAGTAAGTACTAATAATTTAAAAAAATTTTTAATTGAATTTATATCAATCGCTATTTTTTTATTAGTCAATGTCGTCTTATTTTCCTGGTGAAGACAAGATAAAAAAATACCAACTCAATGTAGAAAAATCAAAAAAAAGGGGGGGGGGAATGTATGCTTCTTTTTTTTGTGTTTATTTAACTATTCATCATTTTTATTTGCCTCTTACAGCGTCAATAAAGGACATTGCTGCGCTAAAACCGTATCACCAAAACACTGTAATCGTAGAGTAGGGAACTTCAGTTAAAGAGGAGAAAAAACATTTCCCCCATTTCATCTGAAGTACTTATTAGCGGTTTCCTATATCCCTCGTAAGATAGGGGGAAAAAATTCGAATAAAAAGATAATTTTTGACAGCTGTGGGATCGTTAATTATCATAGCAAGCTTTTTCTGAGATCTTTTTATTTTTCCATTCAAAGCGATGAGATTTTTTTGTAATCGTATCACAAAAACATAACTTTTCCTTTACTGGGAAAGAAAAGTAAGAGCGGAATATTTCTGCTGAATTTAAAGCTTCTCGTTAGATGCGGTTGAATAGTTCAAGCGGTTTGGATTATGCTACTTAATAAGGAAATTAGCAATAATTGGCGTGTTTTTTTTTTTTAACATATTGATGTATGTTTAGATTTTATTAATGATTTAACCTTCAGTTATACGCATAAAGGAAATGCTTTTGCTTCCTTTTTAATATTTGTTGAGTCTAAATCCGAGCTAAATTTAAGCATTTAATTTATTCATTTCTTAACATATACATTATTTTTTTTTCCGTTTCCAAACTTATTTTTTGTGGTCAGATATGTTCCATATCAAGCGTATCAAACTGAATGCTTTTATGATTTAAGTAAATAATAATAATGATCACTTTCGTTTTTTTATCTTTCATTGTGGTTAATGTATGCGGCTGTGTTACCACCAAGTGCTACAACCATTGTTAGCACCTGTGGAAACCGACCACAAAGAGGTCTAATTCTACAGGTGCGAATTCATTAACTTGCCAAATTAAAGTTAGGTCATAATTTTAGATAGGTCATTCATAATCATATTACAATATATAATAACGATTTTTTTTTCTGTGTTATATTTTTAAGCAAATCTATACTTCCATAAGTATTGTTCTAATTGAAATATATAATTTTTAATTTGATAAATTTTCCTTCAAGCTAAAATGAAAAATCAAGCTAATTATGAAAAATGTTATACCTTCTTAAGAATATATTAAAAAGGTATAACATTATTAAATTTTTTAAAATGTTATACCTTTTATAGAATCACTGGAGAAATAATAGTTGTATTGCTCCCATCTTATAAAAACAAAAAGGGCTATATTTATATTTTTAGGATCGTTATTTAAATCACCAATAATTACTAATTATGTCATTTGCATTGTGTTATAACTGTAAAGTCTTGGGTTGAAATTTATTTTCAGTTTATTAAAATAAGCTTTAAATAATTAAGTCTCATTAGCCCCATTTCGACGAGTTTTTCAAAGATTTTGCAGTAAATTCATAAGAACTTTTAATCAGGTGGCACAATTATACATATATATATATATATATCAATAAAATGTAGACAAACTTCTTAAAATTGTTCTTTTAAATAAATAACTTTCTACGCTTATACTGAATATATTTCAAAAAACTTAATTGTCTTGATTCTTTATTTTAGGAAGACATTGCATAAAATCTAATTTCCCTTTTATTTTGAAACTTAGACATTTCCCGTTCTATTTGGATTTGATAAATTCATGTTTTGTTCAATATGAATATTTTAGAATGTATAAATTTTTGAATGTAATATAAAATATGTGGAACATATGATATATATATGTGTGTTTTATATATATATATATATATATATATATATATATATATATATATAT
>JAPDSC010036913.1:0-26480 GCA_026290005.1 Latrodectus geometricus
TGAATCCTTGATTAGAAATTGCTGCCAAACTATAAGAAGCAAAAATTTACAGCTCTCTAGCGATTTCTATTTGACCTTTTTTTTTTTTTGACGTTAGTCTCCCAAAAGTTGGCCATCAAAACTATTCGATCAAATTTTGCCTGGTGGCCATTGTTACAATTTCATTACACGAGATTTTTAATCTCATACATGCAGCGACAATTGCCTCTATACTCTGAGACATCCCTTTTTATCTCGCAAATAACGTATTCCGACAGCAGTGCTGTTATTTTGAATTATTTCATACATATTATTGAATTCATTTTACTTACCCACATATTTAAATGCCATTGAGTTCCGCTTATTTGTAGGAGTATTATCGCTATTTTATAAATTTTTCCTGGGTTTTTAGTAATCAGTGTAGTTTGATATATCATTTTTCAATAAGTGTTTTAGAATTTTAATAATTTTACTAGAATAAATGTACTGTAAAATATATGTCAAATAAGTCTTGTTTTCAGTACAATATTTGGCAAAGAACTCGCAATTCAATAGAAAAGACACATGTATGAAAATGTAAGGAACAAAACGTCAATATTGTAACAAAGAAATGATTTCCTCATAAATAAATTACAAATAAAAAAGTCATGTGAGTTTTAAATTTATTAAATGTCTTGTGATATGTAATTAATTAATTTATTTATTTACAGTGTCATATATTATATGAAATTTATATCACATTAATTATATTATTTGGCAATACATTATAACACATTTTGATTTGTGGTTTACTATTATATTTTCTATTATTATTTCCCTATATTTCATATTATATATTCTAATTTTATATATAAGTGCTGAAGTTCACTCAACAAAAAATTAAATTTTAGATTTGGACATATTTAATCAAAACTTTAAGAAGAAATTCCAATCATATGCACGAAAAAGAGGAGCAACATATCCAAGAAATTAAACACAGATTTTAAATAAAATAAATATAAATTTATTTTTACATTATTAATTCATAAATATTTATTACAATAATAATAGGAAATTGGATGCGGGAAATATATATTTTCCGCTTAAAAAGTTACTTTTGCAGACATGTTTAAGACGTTTTTAAACGAAAATAATTATAAATTCATTTATGAATTTCAATTTTTATTTCTAGTTATTTTTTTAATTATTTAAAATACAATGGTATTTTAAATAATTTCAAATTTATTTAAGTATTTATTTCACATATTAAATAAAAATATGCAAAAACATATTTTAAATATGATCTGCTTTTTCAATAAAAAACAATTCTATGAAAAATTTTTTATTCTAATGTGTGTTTTAGAATTACTTCATTCTAAATCAAAAAAGAAACATTTTTATTTTGAAAATATATTATTTTAAGAAACGTAAAGATAATTCGTTTTCCTTGCAAGCTTAAGTATATTTATTTAAGTAGCTTTTATGTCTTCTGGGAAATAATTTCTTCGTTATACTTCAGAAACTTTTGAAATTGATGCTTTTTAATGACTAATTTTCTTTCAAAGAATTTTTTTTTCCAAATTTTTTCCAGTTAATGTCTAAGAATTATAAAAAAAAATCCTTTCAAGAGTCTAAAAGATCTCTTTTCTTTCTTTCTCAAATTTATGAGCAATTAAATACATCAGTGACTTATTATGCAAAACTGGATTATTTAAAATGCTTTCACTATTTTAAGGGCAAAAAGAAATAGATTATACTTGACAAAATCATTTTGTAAACAAATGAATGAAAATTAGGAAGAATCATTCTACTGATTAACTCAAGGTATTTCTAGAATTTTATTTCTAGATAATACAAAAAATATTTCGGGAAAGAGAAATGACAGTGTACAATTAAATTTCCTTTTAATTTTGACGTCCCAAAGCGAGGTACAAAAACTAAAATTTTAATTGTTTTCGTTAAAGGGTAGCATCTTTTTATACTTTCAGAAAATAAATGATTTCTTATAGAATAAAAAATGATATTTTTATTTAAACTATTTAATGATAAACAAAAGTTATAACTGAAAAGATAAAAAAATAATTTTTTTTGCAGTGCACAAATATATTAAATTGAATCTGCATTTAAATGATTTTGGCTTTAAAGAATCTTATATAAAACTTTCATCGTTTTATGCTAAATTGCAGAATTCCATTACTGTTAAATGGCTTTGTTTTTTTTTTCCTGATTTTTTGATATCCTTAAATATTTCTGGAATATTTATTAATTATTTTTTTACTATTCAATGTAAAAAACAATGCATAATTTTCATACTTTTACAGTATATGTGAAATAAAATATTAAAACATACTTAATATTTTAATAAATATTGTTTGAACGATATATTTTTCATAAATACTTTTCTTGGTGAGATACATTAATAATTTCAAATTATTAAAATTAAACTTAAAAGTTAACTTTTACAGCATTTATGGTAATAAATATATATATATATTATTGCTTGCTTTCTACCAGAAGTTTTCAAGCAGTATGTCCTACTTTATAATAGAATCAAAGGTATAAAACATTTGACTGAGAATAATATTTCGCTGAAGCGAAATTTTATATTTAATGATTGTATTTATTATGTAAACAAATAGTTTTAATACTACTGAGTATAACATCTTTAAATGTAATAAAGCATTAACATAATTATCATAAGAAACACACACAGTATTTATTTGCTTTCAAATTTTTTATCATAGATAAGCCATATATTTATTTCCATGGAACTTTCTATGGCAAATAAAACGGATCATTTTTTAAAAGTGAAATATTTTTCGTATTTTAAAATTTAATTACTTTTAAAGGTAAATCTTTATAACTATTATTACAGTTAATTATAAATTTACACTTAAGGACTAAAATTAATACCTCAAAATAGGTACAAATAATAAGTTTACAAGAAAGCAAATCTTATATATATTGCAAATATATTTAAAAGGAAACGAATCAAGAATATTTGTATTCCAGGGCTTAACACCACACATTTTATATATATATTTACAACTTTTGAGAAACATTTTACAATCCATGTAGATGAGAGTAAAGAGAGATAAAGCCTCGAAAATTTCTCTCAAGTGCTTCCGAGGTTTGCTTGATTAGAAATCAGGTGACTTTGATGGTTAAGAAATCCAGAACACATTTATGTAATATTTATCCAACATATCTGAGACATTTTATTACCAACAAAGCAGTGCATTGTTTTGTTGAAAGTTAGCTTCTGTAGTGGATATTCAAAAATGAATTGAAGCAGCTAATTTCCAAGGGATTCTCTATGACGTTCATCTGTAAAAGATTTAATAATACCTAAATAAACCCTAGCAAGCTGACGTGTCTTTGGGCAGAAAGAATACATCGCTTCATATGGTGCATGCCATACTCATTCTTTTCCATCAGCATGTACCATAATGTACAAAGAACAGTAAATTTAAGACATTTTTATAAAAATGTATTCTTTAGAAACTTCTAATGCCGATCACATAGCTTTAAACTTCCGTTGAAAATACCCTTCTCTGAAGATAAATGTTTTACAACGATATCATATTTTTTATATCGATATCATAGGTATGCAAAAAAGAAATATTTGCTTAATTTTAATGTTTTATATTAATTTATTAAGCATCATTTAAAAGCCAATATAGAAGTTAGTGGTGGACTTTTTTTATTATTTTATAAAAAAATATCTCAACACAATAAATATAATTATAAAATCAAATATACTTCCAATTTCTTGTGTCTTAGGATATTAAACTCTATAGTTTGTTTTGTGTCTTAGGATATTAAACTCTATAGTTTGTTTTGATCAGGTTATATTTTCTTGATATTTTTATTTACCAATAACAATTTTTTTCTTGTTTTTTTATAATATAAGCAACTATTTCAGTCACAATTACAACTTCTGCTTTTACTTATCAATTAATGAATTGCAATTCTATTTATAATAAATATTGAAATATTTTTCTTGGAATAATCAAAACACTACGTAATTATATAATAATCAAATGACATTTTATAAATTCCACAAATGACATTAGTTAGAAGAAATATAACTTAAGGTTAATCTTCAATATTGATAACAATCTAAATGATTTTAATAAAAATGCAACTGTATTAAATGTATTTAGGATCATCACTATAATATAATATATTTAATTATTTTTAGATTGTAACATTATTAAAATTGATAAGACACATTTTCTTGCTTTTTTAAAAAAAAGAAAGCAAGGAAATGCGTAATTTCTTTTAACTACATAATTTCTATTAAATAAATTTTTCAGAAATGGTTTTAAAAGAATTCAGACGAGAAGGAAACCATAAAAGAAAAATTTTAAAAACCACTTTTTTTAATACAATACAAACTTGATTAAGATTTTTAACTTTTGTAAAATAATTTTTTAAATTTCGAAGCTGCTCAAGATGAACTCACTTAAGAATTATTTTTACTTCGCACAAAATACATTTCACTTTGTAAAATTACGTTAAAACATATTTTTGCTATGATTTTTAATGTTATCTGATTCTTAATATGCATATTAAATAAATTATTTAAGAAAATCTGAAAACTTTTAATAGTATGTCTAAGATAAACACATTATTTTTGCAAAAACATTTAAAATTCTTCTGTAATTCTGATTTTTCTTGTTTGATAATATATCATTATTATGGTTATAAAAATATCTGAACGGTGGATTTTTCAGTTTTTAATTGGTTAAATTATAGTATGATACACACCTATCTCAAATAAGTAGAAAAATTCAAATGAAATATCTAACATTCTACATTTATTTTAGATAAAAATAATTAAGTATATATTTACTTACGTAATGAAGAGTGATGTTAATTTCTAGTATTGACTATACCTCATTGAGCAAATACGTTTACAATAATTAATCAAGCTAATAAAATTTTTTGAAAAATTTTGTCATTCTAAAGTTGTTATTTTTAAATTTGTCTCAAGTTTTAAAGCATGGCATAAAATATATATTATTAATTTATAAAATCTTATTTTGAGTAATATTTAACATATACAAGAGAGAAAATGAATTGAAGATTTGAAGATGATGTATATTTCCAGAGTCAATTAATGAAATAAATGCTCTACTTTATATAAGACTTTTGTTTATAAAGATCTCAAAAAAATATCAACATTTTTATAAGAAGGATTAAAAGGTAAACATTCTTTAGTAATTCACATTTGATTATTTTGAAATACCAAAAGTCCATTAGACGTAAAATGTTTCAAATATCATTTTATATGCATCACATTGTTTGCTCGTAGTAGTGAATACTCATTGTTTTTTAATCTGTACACCTTTGTGCAGTTAGTACTTTTATATAAAAAACATATAAAAGTATACTTTTTGAGAAATGAAAAGTTTTAAATTTAAATAAAATCACCACCATGGAGTCCTACATGGAGCCTTCCGAGATCCATAGGTCCACTTACAGGCATTTTTAGGAACCAAGTGGTAGCGGCATCTTGTAATGCACTATTCGTATTTCTCGAGGGCTCTATGTACGAACTGGTTTTAAGAAAAAATGTGTATATTACCTGTTTCTTTCAGTATACTCATGGAGATCAAGCTAAGGTCAAATCATGCCTTTGCTGGGCTGAAATAACGGTAAGTTTTCGTTTCCTTAATGCATCTTCTATATAAAAAATTTGATTAACTTGTCACTGCGTTGGGTTCAGTCTAATCATCTGAATTTTGTGTAAGCGTTTTTCTTATAAGTGAATCACGTAAATGATTTTCTGATATTATTAGATAGATAGCCTTAATCCTGAGTCGTTAGGAAGGAAATCGATATAACTTCCAAGAACCTATGCCACAGACGTGCATACAAAAAGAGAAAGAAGGCAAAGATGTATTTCCACCTAGACTATTCTCTCTGAGGAGCGGAGCTATCTTTCTATCATTTGGGCACACAAATCTCATCTTTAAAAAACTTCTTATTTCATAAAAAAATTGTGTAATACACAAATATTCCTAATATAAAAATTTTAAGATAATTTAACACAGTTTAAAATGTTATTACGTATCATTATTATAGCAGTGGCAACATTTTGTTGGACAGCACCTAGCCATAAAAAAAACTAAGTAACGTTTTTCGCAAAACCTCAATTGCATTTTCATAAAAATTATAATGTATATATTTATATAGTTATAGTATGTAAATATTACAATGAAAAGGAAATTGTTTTGAAAGCTATTGTATACGATTCATGGTTCTAAAACATTCTTCTTGATGCATCTTCATCAATAAAATTACACGCGATTCATTTCAGGAAATACAATTAGTAACTATGAATTATTCTTGTATTGAATTAGAGCCTCTTGCTTTAATTAATGATTCTGGGGGTGTTGTTAGACAGGCTATGGGTCTTCTCTGGCTTCGAATTCTAATTTGGAAGACCCAAGTGGTGCTACCATCTATGGGCCAAAGTCATACTCTCGCCTTCTAGTCATGGCTCTGCTCAAAAACGAAAGACCCACTTTCTGATTTCATTCGCCTAGTCCCTAACGGTCATGCTTGGCTTCACCCAGCGTCATAAGTTACAACAACAATAATGTTCTTGTATTTTGTGGTAGTTTTAAGAATTTATCTATTGCTTAGTTTTTTTTAAGAATATCACTGTTAAATTCGTCAAAAGAGATTCAAAATGTTGAGTACAAGTATTTCTATTGAATTGTTTTTTAATATATATTTCCCATATTTGAAATAAATGTTAAGAAGAATCGGAATATACTTGTTATAGAAATATCAATTTAGTTATTAAAATGATTATGTAAAAAGTGCTTATGTAGAGACAAATCATTCTCAACTATATTGAATTACTTAAAATTAAATTTCTTTTAATCTTGGAATATTTTAATTCTGACCATTTCATTCTGAATAATGAACCAGCTCTCTACATTATATGCTGAAAGCTGTCCAATTTACCATAAGTAAATCACAATTCCTAATACATAAAATTCTCTGGATGAAGGTACAGGAAAAACAACTTATACTTCAAATTTTCATCTACAAAATATTACCAAATATTTTGGTTTAAAGCAGAATATTTTTCACCTATGTCAGGTTTTTCAGAACTCATAATTTAGCAAAGTTGTGTCAGGAGTTAAAATGCCCAAAAATCCCATTGCAAATTGTCAAATGTAAAATTCTAATAAGTTCAACCGAAAAACTCAAAACAATGTCCGTCATATTAATCATCTGTATAGGTTAAAAATTTAATTTTTGACTTACAAATGTCATTAATAAATTTTGAGTGAATGTTGTGAGGAAAATGAATAGAAAACAAAATATCTTTTATGAAAAAGCACTCCTATCCTATATATAAAATAGATTCTCTGATAAGGAAGGTTAACAATTGCTGCATATAATTTAAATCATTAGAAATATCATCAACCCCATTTTGAATAAGTCAATTTAGAATAAAAGCTCTTCCTTCCTGAAATATTATTTTAGTTTGAAAGAACTTAGATTGCGTGCGTATGTGGAGATCATGCGATATATTTCATTCTAGTAGTTATTAGATTATTTGATTTAAAAACATCATCCAATCAATAATAATATTATTGTTATATGTATTATATGATAATATTTAACATTAATTTTATGATGTTCTAGGACATTTTTGTAGTTCAGATATTTTTTAACATATATTTTGTAAAGCTAAAGCAATATTTAAAAATAGTTACTAAATATAAAATAAAAAAAAAACCTAGCGCACAAGAATTAACTCCTTAACCAATTTTATGACAATTTCAATTTTGTAATATTAATGTTGCATTTTGAAACTCTAATATTGTTTTTTTTTTATGATAAAATTTAATTATTTATATTTTTTCTGTTTTTTTCTTGAGAAATTTATATATATTATTATTTTTTTTAGGATTGTGCCTCAAGTCTAACGGTAGAATGATGGTAGCTTGTGTCAAATTTCAAAACATGATTGAAATTCATTGTAAATATCATTGAAAGATTAAAAATAAAATTATCATCAAAATATATTACTTTAGTTTATTTCTGTATAACCAAGGTCATAAACAAGAGTTTTTATCAGTCGCTAAATTTATCGCATTAGTACACTTTTATAGGAATTAAATGGGTTTTCTATTAAATTTTGAATGTATAACATAATTTGCAAAATATAATTTAAAACTTTATTGGTTTAGACATAAACGTAGATTACATAAACAAATAACGAAATATTTTGTACTGATTTCAGTTTATAATTAAGATTAAAATATTTTTACCAATACTAAACATTTTACTTAATTTATTAAAATTTGAGTTCTTTATTATTAATATATTATACATAAATTTCTTTATAATAATTATATCATGCAAAGTTATGGTATTAAATTTTAGGAAATGTATTAGTTTTTTGGGACTGATTGTTTTAAAACAATTATCTTTACACTCTAATTTTTTGAAATTTCATTTTCAAAGTAAAAATGATTTTAATTGCAGATAAAATTTTTATTGTTTTCATAAATATAGGTTCTGAAAGATCTTTTCTGCAATACTTTTCTTCTTAAATTCCGTTTACTGCTTTTGGCTTCAAAGCTATCAAATTAAATATCATTTGAAAAAAGTTACAGTAGAGATTAAAAAAAATTAAAGTATATTCTATACTTGTTACGGAAAAATATGTTAATGCTTTGAAATATACTTTTTTCTCTAACTGTCCCAAGCAATTTATTTGAATTAATAGTAAAACATTATTTCATAAATTGGTTGATTGATTGTTTGATCATGCTTACAGATGATTACAGACTACATACCAATGTATCACATATTTAGAATAAGCACAAATTATTTTCTGCTTATGTAAAATTTGTTTTTACTATCTAGACTGAAATCAGTTATGGAAGTAACATCATTGACAACATTAAATAAGAGAGTATATAGCGAAAAACTTTGATGATTGATCTACATTTTATTTTTAACAAAAATAAATTATAATTTTAAATTATTTATAGACTCTCAAAGCACATTAGCACTTAATACATTGTTCATCCTTAATATTTTAGTATTAATTGTAAAAATTGTAATATGGAGAACTATATGCTATTTAAGCTACCTTTTTCATAAAATTAAAAAAATCATATAATAAATGTAAACAAAAGTAAACCCATCTATTTTTATATATTTTTTAAGTTTTTATGAATTTTCCTTTCTTCATTTTCACTTTATTATTTTTGTATTTTCACATTCCATATTTTTTATTTCACGTTCATATCTCTTCTTTATTAAAAATGCAGAAGAAATACATATGAATATATTAGTAGATTGTTTACAATTATGATGAGTAGGCTTATAACTTTATTTATTTAAATTGCTTACAAATTTTTAATTAATTACTTCACGACTCATTTTTAATATTATCATAAACTAACTAATTCTAATATGATTTCCGATAAACATATTTTAAAATTTTGGCAGCAAATACTTAATTTGTTGATTATTTATTAACCTCAGTATCATTTTATCTTAGTGATTTTATCTTATGGTTTTTTTACTTGGAATTCACAAACCTATGAAACAAACCTTTTTTCTATGTGTAAGAGTATACCACAATCGTTACCCACGCTCTCTATTTGAAACTCGTCCATGAAATCATAGCCAAGAAATAGAGAGCATATGTGCAACAAAATTAATTTGCAAAATAAATCACTAAGGTCTAATTATGAAGTGCTTTAATTGTAGATGTTACTTATAAAACTAACTTTTTTACAAAATATCTGAAGAATTTGAACATAGTCAAAAACAGTGAAGACCCAAATAATTGAAACAATTGAAGATAGAATAAAACTAATAGGCAGGAAAAATTAAAGGTGTTCAACATAGAAAAAAACATTGAAGACACGAATATTGTAAGTGTATATTAAGCAAAACACAAGCAAGAAGTAATTTATATTCTATATTCTATTTTCATAATAATAAAATTATCCTACAATTTTAGATTTCTTGATTATCTCTGTCTTAAGAAGGTTTTTTTTAATTATAGAATTTCAAAAACATATCTTAAACTCCCATATTTGTTATATCCCATATACTTAACTTTAATTACCATTCTTAGTGACCATTTTTCAAATTTGTGAATTACACAAAATACTGAGGAAAACTATCAAATGAAAAGTTAAGAATCAGTACAATGCATAATCTTTTCTGATATGAAAATAAATTTATACGAAACTTCGATAAATATTCCAAAGCTCTTCTTTCTCAGTAAATGAACTCATTTCCTTTCTCAGCTAATGAACACATTTCCATTTTTTCTATCTATCATATATTTTTTATTTTTCTAGAAAAAACGCTATAGAAGTACTTTTATCAAGAGAAAATATAATATGTAGATTGCTCTAAGAATATTACAAAATCCATATGGGAACTTAGGATTCCAGATTTTTTTATCGTTTTCACACTTTCTTGCCAAAAAAAATTAATCTTATTTTAAATTTTATTATTTATATTAAATACAGAAATAGTTTAAAATATTAAAAACTTTATTAAAAGCTATTTACAGTATATACTGAACAATAATATATATATATATATATATATATATATATTTAGTATATTCATATTTTTTCAGTTTGAAAAAATATAAATGTGTTAAATGTTCCAACTTTTGAAAAATAATTGTTTTTCGATAGGATTATTTGATTCTAATTTTTAACTAAAAATGCTTTTATTTCGCGCCACACAAAACTCGTTATCTTCAATAACTTAGAGATACATTCTTCTCAAACATTGTACTTGTTATCAGTGAAAAATCTAAGTTGGGAAAAATATACCACATAATTATTTCTTGGTTTATTTAATAATTACATCAACAAGTCCGTACGTAATATATTTAATTTGCACATTTACATCATATTTTCCCCTAAATAGCTATTTCACATGCAAATGCATTAATATTTGTACTAACCAAAAAATTTTCCATTAAAAATGATACTGATGGTATAATCAATAACCTATGCTAATGTAACTGATATGATTTCCTTTATTTTTCTAAAATCAAATATTCTTTAAACATAAATTATGTGTAAAAGTTATAAATATAATTTAAGCGTGGTGTGAAATGTTGAATTATTTCTAAGTTAATATAAATCCATGTAAGAGAAAGTATCTGAATTATCCTTTTAAAAACCAAACTTATGCAAATATTATATTTTTTTATTGAAATAGATATTTAATGCAGTTAAATTTGCTTAAAGTTTATGTTAATTATAATAAGGAAAATCAAAACAATAAACAATGATTTTCTTAAATGATCAGGAAATGTTTGTTTTACACTAAGGTAAATATATATATATATATATATATATATATATATACTTCTTACCCAAATATTAAGGAAAAGTCACAAAAATAGAGATAATCCTCCCACAAATAAGGAAATCTCAATGACTTTGGAATATGTTGGTATGTAAAAGGAGATGTACAATATGACATTATGCAAAATAGTGATGCTGCTGTCTGAATACTTCGTCTGCGAACAGCATAAACATGGATGTCTCTATAGAAGGTATCAATTTAGTTATACCAGATTAAAAATCTGGTATAGCTAAATTGTAACAAAGGCATCATTTGACCGAAAAATTTAGATAGCGAGCAATTGGGAAAATAAAATCAGGACAATAACAAATAGAAGTGGCTATGTTTCTGAATGTGTGTATGTCTGTAATTCACAGATTTTAGTAACAATTTCTAACCATGGATTAGCTTCCATTTGATTCAGCCAAGAACTACTAGGTGCTACCACAAATATCGGTGCCCAAACATTAGTCATTATTCGCAAGATGGTATAGAAAATCAATTCAGGCTAAACTCAGATCCTCCTTCGTTGTAAGCTCCAGAAGGTTGATGTCTAGATCAACTGTAAATTGAAAGCTTTATAAAAAGAGTTTATACGAGGTGATAAGTTATTTGAGTCCCGTTCACGTTATGTAGTAGGTGGGAACGTTCGCAGTGGGTACGTCAACATGTCCACTTCATCAATCTAGTAATGTATTCTGTACGGGGATGAGTCTAGGTTTAACCTCGAAAGCGATAATAGGTTCATTTTCATTTGGAGAAAAAATGGAATTAGTTTTATCCACGAAACATTCTAGAAAGAGATGAATACGAATAAGGTAGCGTTTGTGTTTGGGCTGATATCTCTTTAGATAAACGCACCGAATTCTCTTTTCCACTATATCTTTTTCAGAGAAAATGTTGATTTTCCCACTCATAGAGATGACATCTTGGAAGCAAATGCCTAAAGTTCTTTATGTGAGAAAAATAATTTATGCATTATTGCTACAGTAGGTTAATGACACACCACTGAGTTATCTCATGGTGGATGATAATATTGAGCAGGAAAAAATTGAGCACATGCTGTAGACAGCTCGATAACTGAAGCTTAACCAAATCGAGCATATCTGGGACACTCTAAGACGATATTTAGTTGCTCTCAATCTTTCTCCTAGGATCCTAACCATGGTTTCAATAGTTTTAGAAGGGCAATTGCTAGCACTTTGCACGTAATTAATAGACCCCATAGTTGAGAGCATCCTGAATCTCAGAATGTGCTGTATTGCTTCTCGTGGGGGATGGTACCCCATATTAAATGTACTTTTCTAAACCAAATTTATACTTGTTATTTGTTTATTGTATGCGCATGCTAATTTTTATAACATCATTATTGTCTGGTGATATCTTTTTTTGCTATTTTGTACATTCTTATGAGCTGAATGAATAATGTTAAATTTAATTCATTAATTTCATTAAATTACAAATAAATTTCATTGAATTACAAGTATAAGTGTTTACGTTATCATTTTTGTAATTTTCATTAATTGATGAAACCCAATGTATTTAAATGTATTTAATTCATGTAAATAGTTTAAAAATAAACAGTAAAGCTATATAATTTATTAAAATATCTTCTGTAGATTAAAATTAGAAAATATAACCATTGAACAAGAAAATTAAGAATTGAATAAAAAAAATTACCATTCTGAAAATTACGGAAATTATAAAAAATTATTAATATTTCCAGAAAACTAAAGACAAAGAGACAATTTCATTTTACCTTTCTTCACTAACAGGTAAAAATGCACGCCTAAAATCTATTCTCAATGTTGAAGTAAATAATAAAGCTTTAAAATTGTTTTTATATAGTTAGAAAAATCTGTGAAAGCAATTGCGCTGCTTGTTAAAATATGTTTTCCTTCACCAATCTTTTTCAGTAAACTTGGGCAATCAAAATTGTAAAACCGAAATAGACAAGTAATAAATTTTTTTTTAATGAAACACCCAATTAAATTTTAGGTATTTTTTAACGTTATTTAAAATGAGTTTGAAATATAGATTAGATTTTCTTGCATTCTTTAAAAAACATTTTATAACATATTTCACAGTTACAAAACATTATCATAAAATTAATGAGTTACAATAAAATTAACATTTGATCATGAAGAGAATGAAATTTCCTCAAATAATATAAACTATATTTAAAACTTAATTATAAAAATCACAAGTAATATTGTAATTTTTATTTTTTTCTGTAAAATGTATACTTTAATATCATATGATGCGATTTACAAAATCAATGAGAAGTATGGAAAATATAATTAAAAATTAATGGGCTCATATGAATGTTTATATTTTCCATCAATTTCTTGAAAGATTTTTATGAAAGATTATGTCTGAATTTAAAACAGAAAACCTCAGATTATTTTAACGAAGGATTCATTACTTTTTAAATATTTACTATTTCTTAGTTTTCAAAATATATGTTATTTTTTAAATTTAAAAAATAAAATAAAAATATTGAGACCTTTTTCTTGTTAAATTAAATTTATTTACATAAAATTTTGTATAAAAGATACAGTCCCATTAGAAATTGAATAAGATATACATTGTTTTAAAAGTCTTCATTTATTAAAAATATTTTTAGAGAGAGAAGAGATTATAAATAATGTAGTAAATGTGGTGAATAATGACTATATATAAGATTTTTTATTAACTAAGTCACAAAATTTAAACATATTGTGACTATCATTTTTAAATGATTTGTTTGTATTGATTTTTTGACAAATACGATAAAAATACGTGTTCTTTATTTATGAAATTTAAGAATTTGTATGTAACAATGAAAACATTACATTACGGGAATATTTATATCAGTCATTAATTTTTAAAACTACATTATATTATTCTCACAAATAACATGTTATATACTGTTTCACAATATATTTGAGATTTATTGCCAGATGAAAACTCAAGAAAAACTAAGTAAATATAAATAACATGTTAACAATTTGTTTAAAATTAAGAATAAAAGTAATCAACAAAATGTGCTGAAGATTTTAAATGGTAAAGCAATTCTGTGATTATGACTGTAGCATATTAAGATATCAATTCAATTACAAAAATTATTTTTTATTTACATAAAAATAATTAGATTATATAACAGGATTAAATTTTAACAGATATTAAACAATTTTAATTTTTATGAGAACTTTTCAATTTAATTTATTTTGACTTAGTTGTTAATTTTGGTGCATCTAATGAAGTGCATTGGACACAAGTAGATAACAAAAACGTGAAAAAAAAAAATAAAATCAAATCAATTTCTTTCCGAAAAAAAATTTATAATTATCATTTTTACTGTTTCCAAATTATTTTAAGATTTAAGCTGTAAATAATTTTAATAAATATGGTCAATGTCTATCTTTTTTAACGTCTGTTATTTAATTATAAATATTTTTCATTCAACTCATGAAAAGTCAATGAGAATAATACATAGAAATCTTACAGATTTTAAGAATCAAAACGTTCGTCTTAGATAATTATCAAACACATGAAGAGGGATAATCATAGCACAATAATTATTCAAATCATAAATCAACATCTGAAAATTTATTCAAAGTATTTTTATATTATAAATTTTAAAGCTTTAAATGTAAGCTTTGAAAACATTAAAAAATTTCAAATTAATATTAATAATATATTTATAATTAATATTAATAGCACGCGTTCAATATTAGGAGTATTGAAGTCGAAAAATTGTATAATATTTATATTATATTGCTCTCATAATTTTGATTTTTTTCATAACAGTTATAAGTTTTAAAATGTGTTACAAGCAATAACTTTAATTTTTTCTTTTCTTACCAACTTTTTTCTAATTTTAGAATTAAAGTCTAGTAGAATTAGTTCAACATCATGTATAAATTTATCTTACACAGAGTATGTTCCTAGTTTGCTTAGACTTATCCCATGTTAAGGACAAAGTAAAAATTATTTGATACCTTTTATTCAAATAGTTTTTTAATATAAAAACAATTTAAAAGATATGAAATTTAATGTATTTATATCACATCATTGTCATTAACACAAGCAACCTAAGCATTTCAACAATACTATTTTCAAATAAGTTTTATAATTTTAGTTTATAACAAAAACCTTCACATGTATATATCAAATGTTAAAGTACAAATTTTTTTATGACAGAGTACACATCAGACAAAACGGAAAATTATTATAGAAAACTTTTTATAGAGATATAAATAAAAAGTAATTTTAATGTAATAAAGTTGAAAACGTTTTCTTTTATTATTTAGTTTTATACATATAATAAAAGATGCCAAACTCTCTTTTGATTAATTTTTTTAAAAACTTCCGCTATACATTTTGAACGACGTTACCGAATAAAACATTATTTCTATAATGATATAATTTCTTTAATTAAAAAGTATGTAACTTAAAAATTAAAATGTTCCCAAATGTTTGCTACACCTAATGTTTGTTTGAGAATTGATTGAATTTTTGCCTTTAATTACACAGCTGCAAATAAAAAAAAAACATTGTTGCTATTGGAATTGGTTATTGATTTTCTATTAAACATAGTACACCGATGGAAAATTAGTAAAATCTTAAATATTATTGATATCTTCATAAAATCTTAAAAGCAATGGAAATTATTTTAAACTGATACTATTCCTACCATTTTAAAGGAAAATTACCGAAATATTCTTTTCAAATAATGAGAATTTAATAAATATATTTTAAATAGATTGCTAGTCATAGTTCCTAACGTTTTTGTTGACTTCAGTTTTTACTGTCTTATTAATACAGTGATGAAATGATTCAGGTTTAAGCTAAATTGTGATGCATTATAGGATTATTCAGTGTGCATTGCATGAAAGTGAAAAATTCATTAATTGATTATAATAGCAAATATACAATTATTCATTTAGTATTTATAAATACACATCAATTGCATTACATATCTAAAACTCTTATATAAGCATAATAATATGTTTTCCTGCTTCTAATTAGTCTTTTTTGCAAATTTCTAAAATGAAAAAAACTATATTTTTCAATATTTAGCTTTGATTCGTATTATTTTCACATTCGAAGTACTATCTCTATTTGCATATATAAACTTATAATTTTTTTATTAAACATTTGTGATATTCCTTCTCAAATCCTTATTACTGAAGTATTTTCATTGTTTATATTCATGTAATAATGCTAATTTTTTTTACCGTGTATGAAATGGAATTTATGAAATTGTATTTTTATAAAAAAAAAATTATTTTGTAATTAATTTACATACGAAGTATGAATTGCTGTATTGTTCAAACAATATATTAGTCTTTGGAAAAATAAACTCATTTTATTTTTCTGTAGGTAGTTTGAAAGATGTTAGTGATCGATATTTCCTAATGTATCGATTAACCATTTTTAGATATGTTCATTAGATAAGTCACATTTTGCACTAAAAATTCCCTTTGCAGTTTTCTATTCCATCTATTCATCCGTGAGTTACAGGGTGCATAAAATGAAAGCCAATAAAGAGAAAATTTGGTACAGTTAATATTGTTTCTTTGATAAAATCTAAAATATAAGATAGGTGGCAAAATCGCTTATAGTGTTTAAGTTTCCTTTATTGTAACACCCAATTACATGCAATTTTGATATAATCTATTTCATTCTGTTATTTTTGATTTTAAAAATGTATCTCTTTAGACAAGTCTGTCGTCGAAAATTTCGAAAACGTTATTGAAATAATCGAAATTGATCAGTATGTATCAATCATAGCATCACACAAAAGCTGAAGACAGCAATAAAAAAAGCAGTTTTAAACCATTTTGAGAATTTATAAGATGTTAAACAAAGTCTTGAAGTTCACACAATAATAAAAGATGTCTTTCCT
Source organism: Latrodectus geometricus (assembly GCA_026290005.1). Classification (NCBI taxonomy): domain Eukaryota; kingdom Metazoa; phylum Arthropoda; class Arachnida; order Araneae; family Theridiidae; genus Latrodectus; species Latrodectus geometricus. The sequence goes on from JAPDSC010036913.1 coordinate 17,225, forward strand.
TTCAAATCAATTATAAGCATTCATATATACGTTTCTTTAATGCATGTAATATTTTTTATAAAAATCAAAATAGAAACATATTTTAAGAAAATTTTTGATTTTTTAACGTTACAGTAAAATATTGGAAACACATTGCCATTTAATTACAGTTTAATTTAATTATAGTTTAGATAATTTAAAAAAATATGCTTTGCACTTAGAGAAATAAAATAATTAAACTCATTAAATTTTGGGTTTATATATTAGCTAAGGAGAGTAAAAACATTTTACTAGTATGGAAGTTAAAAATTGTTGTTTATAGAATATGTGCAAGAAACTTTTATAGTTTGCAGATATTTATCAATGTAACAAAGCCTTTTGTTTTTCCTAAAACTTCATTATTTAATTTACTTAAGTATTATTTAAGTTTATCTTATAAGTTCTGACATTATTTCCTCTCCTTATCTTATTGAAGATTTATTTACTTTTTAATGAATTGCATGTTCCTTGATGTAATAGTTCATTGGAAAAGTTATGCAATTTGTAAGAAGTTTTACAAATTTTTGCACAGACTTATATTTGCATACATTGGATAAGCAAGTTTAAGCAAAATCAAATTTTAAATAAAAGTACAAAAATAAATATTATTATTTAAAAATATGGGATAAATAAAATTTTGATAAGTTTATTTACTCTTCTTCAGTAATCATAAATTAATTGATTAGTAAGTTTTGAATATTTATAAACAAACTTAGCAATTGATGTTTATTAACTCTCAAAGATTGAGATAATTTTTAATTTAAATGTCATTTTTGATAATCTAAGTAAATATTAAAATTACCATTATTTGATGTCATTCAATTAAACTAAGTCATAGTTTCTATAAGATTATCCTTTTTTTTTAAACTAACAGGAAAAGAGGATTATTAAAATATTTAAAAAAAAAGTATTTTTTTGAAGGAATGTATATTTTTCAAAATATAAGCAAGAACTTAAAAAATTTAAATATGTAATTACAGTTTTAAGTAAGTAATAAAAAAATTTCCTTGAAATTTGTGTTCAGTTAAACTTATAATTTATGTTTTGTGTTAAATTGTTCACTCACTTCAGATTATAAAGAGAAAAAATGTTTTCAATTAATTCATATTTTATTATTTAATGTAAAATTGTTTTTTCATAAAAAAATGAGTTTTCAGGGAGAAAAATCGAATGTATTAACATAACATGTATTTGTTGCTCATGCTAAGACAAAAGGTAGGGCTAAAGTAGAACAAAATCTAAAATAAAATTTTAACAAAGCTTGTTTACAGATGCAATGCCAATTGTAGATAAAAACTAATACCAAGCAATCTTTAAATTTTATTACAAAAATATATAATATATTAAAAAACGCTTTCAGAGAGGTATTTGATTTATTTCTTTTCTATTATATTCTTTCAAAGTGTTTTATTTAAGTAAGCCTTTCGCATTCATTTTATATGTAAAACTGTTCATTTATATATTTATATGCGTAAATTGAATTTTTTATCTCATCGGATGCAGAATAATTTCAACATTCATTATAGCTTTCTTCGTTATTGTAAACCAAGCATTCTTGAAATCTTTTCAAATTTATAATAGCGATCATATTCATGTTCTCAAACCACATTTAAGAAAACCTTCAGAAGTTTGTTATACGGCCTCCACATATCCTTTAATGGTACCTAATGAAAAAATCATGAAAATACTTGGAAAATCTAGGAAGTAATGATTTTCCTAAGATGATAACCATCACAATTAAAGAAGTCACTCAATAATTGATGATTTAAGAAATTTTATGAGGAAATTGGTAAGGATAACATTTTACATTCATTTACATGAAGAATATTTCATATGAAACAATTATAGATTTTTATGTTTTACTAAAGCATCATAATCATTATAAAGAAATATATTGAAAGAAAATAGGATATGTGTGTAAAGTAACATAATAAAGTAAAAAGCAATATTTTGAATTATCTCTAAAAATTATTATTAAAGAAATGTATGGTGGTTGAATATTTTCTTATATTTTTACTCATGTATCTTGACAGTGAATCTCAATTCGAAACATTTTTTCTTTTATCTAATTTAAACTCAAATTATGAAAGCAATTATTTTGTGGTGTAAAAAACATGTGTAAATTAACTATCTAAATTTTAAAAGCAATAAAATATTTATTACTTTTATGGTAGTTTTAACTCATACATAATTATGAATATAATATCAAGAATTTAGAAAAAAATAATTGAAGCAATGGTTTCTAGAAAATTCACATTTTTCTTTTATAAACTTTGCAAAACAGTTTTGAAACTTCATGACAGCGTTTAGGGATTATTCAAAATATAACTATGAATTTTAAATAACAGTCAACTATTTTCAAAAATTTTAAAGATAATATTATTAATTTTTTTAATTTCTCATGTACGAATGTGATAAAATTCACAAATATTTCCTCTCCTTATTATTTTCCAATAAATAAATAAAGATATAATAAGGTATAAAAGAAATTATGATTTTCTTTCTGTATGAGCGTTTTCTCGAAAAATGTAATTCATCTAAATTAAGCTTAATAGTAAAGTAAGATTTGTAGCCTTTACTCATTAATAACAAACTAATTTTACCAATGATGTAGTGAAACACTATTTTAGAGTTTTTGTCATTTTTCATAAGAGGAAGCAACTGAAATTATTCAAAAATAACACTTCCTGGTTCTTATTAATTTATAGTTTGTGTATTTTTATCTCATTTTAGATAATAAAATGCTAGAATCTCTGCTGTAAATAAAATAAAAAATAAAATAAAGTAAAAAATAATATAAAATAAATAAATAAAATAAAATAAAATAAAAATGGTTTTATTTACAAAATGAAACAAACTAATCAATGGAGATCAACCATTTGCAAGATCTTCTTAAACAGATTATATTTATTTGAGACCTCCATGCCTTAATTAGTTTGCTGTATAGTAAAAAATATCTTTGATCATCATCGCAGAATTAATCCAATTTATAAATCAAATAAATCGGTAATTCACATTAATGATGCCCAAGAATGTATCATGTATCTTCATTTAAGTTAAAGAGAGTTGAAAATAGGCTTACATTATTTATATCGTTACATGATTTTATCATAAGCAGTATATGTGAAAAAATTGGCAATATTGTTCGCATATACTTGTTCATATATACAAAATTGGTGGAATTTGATGTATGATATTAAATACGCGGAAATTGTTTTTCTCTATTTTTTATCAGTCAAATTTATGTAGGAAATGAAATACATACATATATATTGATAGACATTGATGAAGATAAAATTGCTTACTTGCATTCCAAAATGGTAAAAAACACATGTGTGATTTTCAAAACAGGATGACACAATGATATTGTAATGATTGCTTTCTCAATATATTGATATAAACTAACTGACATAGGTGAAACTTAAACTGTGTTTAATGAAAGGAATGTAGAGTAGGTTGCTCATTCATAAATTGCATTTAAATCTTGCGGCCCATTGAAAAATAGTCGTTTCGCTTGACTGGAGGAGGATTGATAGAGGCTCCTGGAGTACATTCACCAGACTTGTTAGTGGACAAATAAAGAGCATCTTGTTTTGCGGAAATGGGGAGGTTTTCAACATCTGTAACAAGTGCCGTGATCAACAGTCTTCTCCTAAGCACGTATTGGATTGTTTGGGTCCTTATTTAAAAGACCTCTACATGGACTTCCTTCTTGGGCTGGACTTTTTCACACAGAGTAACAGACTTATGGGTCTTGTTAGACTTCGCTCTGGAGGATTCATAATAGCCACAGCCAATGGCTTTTCATTTCTTATTTTGAGTATCATAAAATGCTATGTGCCTTCATGATAATACATATTTGCGAGTTTCAGAGATTGTACAAGGCTTCTTGGAGCTGAAAATATAGACAACTATTATAGCTAGAGTATTCTCTTGAACCCTCGTCAACTGAAAATATATAGACAATTGCTATCGAATGATTGGCTAATCTCGAAATTCTAGTCAATACGTATTATTGTACCACGTCACAGTATTGAAAATGAGTGGCTTACTGCATCTATACATGTCATCTAATCACTATTTGAATCATTGTTAAAGTTTATAAAGAGTGTTATTACTGTTAAAACATTTTATTCTTTGTGATGATGTTGAGTATTTATGCCTTTAAATATTTTAAAAATTTAACCACATTTCTATTTCATGTATGACATACTTATCCAATAAGCATAATTTTTGCTTGCATTTCTTTTAGGTGAATCGTTTTTTCAATGACTAGTTCTCAATAGCATAGATACATAATATTTCATGCTGATGTAATGCATAATGATTTTTTATTGATATATCTATTATTTCTTAAGTTTTATAACAACGAATCTGAAAGGTTTTTGAATTTGTCGAAGTAAAAAAGAGATGAATTTTTCGACTTATATAATTTGAAATTTTATTGTTATCACTTATGAGTCTTAATTTCCTTAATCTTTTTCATTTCGTCTATTATTACCAATTGTTTCATTAAATCCATAAATGCTGGATTTGAGAAAAGCATTTTAAATATTCTAAATATTAATTAATTAATTTAGTTTTTAAAGCACCATCAAACATGACTTAAATATTTCCATCCGAATATCTCAAAATAAGCTTTTGAAAATATTCTGGAAGTTTTTATTATTAGCAGAATATTTACTTTATGCGGTGGAATACATGTAAGTATTTAAACCTGATTATTTTGTACTCCTTTAAAAGTGAGACAAAAACAAATTCAATTTTTTTTCAAAACCTCTACAACGTTATCAACTATTACTAATTATTAAGAAATCAATTAACGCCATATCAAATTTATTTAGATTTCAGATTCAAGCTACGAATGCTAGTTTGATATAATTAATGGGATATAATTAACACATATAAAGGATTCCCTGTTATCAATATAACAGAATTGCTATGCTTTATTTTATTTTTTGTAACGTACAAAATTTTCCTGTAATAAGAATACGCTTTATTATATAAAGCTGAATTTGCTTTTAGATAGTACATTTGGTAGATGTTACAAAATACCTGAACGTTTCATTGATTCTTCTTAAGTTATTTTGTGCATAAAATGATGTATTTCTTTTATTCTTTTAACATAAGAAACTAATAAGAATTTTAAAAAATGACTATAAAAATAATTCCATATTAAGATGAAAAAATAATTTTATTGAACTTTTGTTCCAAATGTTAGAAAATATCATCTTTATATATCATATTTTCCATGATACGTCCTAAAAATAGAAGCACAAACTTTATTAAGAAATTAGTTCATATATTATTGATTAAAAATTATAATTTAATCAAATATGTGCTTAAATCGTAACATTTTCAATATAATATAAAAATGTAATTTATGTATACTATCAGAAATTTGAATATATAGAATGGTTATTACCAACATAAATATGACCGAAAAAGGAAAACTGACAGCAAACATTCGTTTTCATAAGGATGAGAATGAAGTCACGTGTGCTTTCTTTTAGTTGACTGAAGTAGATTGTCTTATTGGAATCCGATTAAGAAGTAGGCAGCATTAGCTTCTGAAAGCTCTTCCATCATGTGAGCAAGTCACCAATAAGCCACGTAAAGTTCTCATTAATATGAATCGGAGCTCCTTTAGGTTCATCAAAAGTAAACATCATTCTGACAGCAATCCAGTGTGAGATTTGAAGTGGGCAGAAATTAAAGGGAAATTCTCTGAATAAGTTCACTAGAAAAGAGGCTTTAAGAATAAAGCATAATTTTCTTTTGGCTTTGATAATTATTTAAAAAGAGGCTTTTGTGTTCAAGGAAAACGTTTATTAGAAACAATAAATAAAATTAAAAAATTTGTATTTAAATTTATAAAGTGAAATTGTAGGTTCTGAGAAAATTTTTTAATGGCTTAAGGCCAAATTTTGCTTACTATGTACATTACAATTAATATTATAATTAAATAATCTGTTAATCCCTGTACTATTTTTATATTATAACATTGAGGATGAAAGGAACAAAATGTGATAAATGAAGAGAACAGCATTTAAATAAAATAAGAAATATGAAATAATGAATAAGATAAAAATAAATATATAAATGTTAAAAATAGTAATATATTAAGTAAAACTGCAAGATCAAAAAAATTAATAAGTTCAGTTTTTTTGCAAATTTTTGGGTTTGCAATTTTTTAATAAGTGTATATTAATGAGCTAACCATACTTTTACAAAATGAGACTCAAATTACATGACAGAAATAATATGAATCCTACAGTATTCTATTCATCAAAATATAAAAAACATATATTGTACTTTAATTAAATTTAATTTTTCATATTTTTTACAAAATGATTTTAATTTTACCATACTATTATAAAATGAAACTGAAATTACATGACAGAAATAATATGAATCCTACAATATTCTATTCATCAAAATGTGGAAAACATATATTGTACTTCGATTGAATATAATTTTTCATTTTTTCACAAAATTATTTTATCTTAAAGCAATTATAAAAATAAATTCAACATTTTTTTTTATTATCAATAATTTTTATCCTAAACTGAGTCCTCATCTAATGAATTGCTTAATCGCTTAATGAATCGCTAATGAATCGCTTCTTATGTATAAATAATTATAAATGTATTATCTTTTGATACTCACATTACGAATCACATATTTTTAGCGAATTGTCATTTATAAAGAATAAGATTATTAGTACATGAAAATAATATAAAAACAAAAGCACGTAATTAAAAATAGGAATTTTTTTTCATATTGTTATCTTCTTTATACCATTATTATTTATTATATAATTACTAATTGTGTTATTCATATTATTAATTATTTAATTTGGTTATACTTTTGGAAAAATAAATTGTTTTTGAATACAAACTAATTAATTTTAAGTTACAAAAACAATAATGGTTTTTATTGTTTTCATGTGCCAGCTAGGCTATCCATGGGGTGCGCTGCTCCACTTTTCCAACTGAATCTTTATTTGGTGTGGAGTCCAACTTTTTCACCACACTACCACAAACCCATTGATTGCGCGGGCCACATACATGCATCATCTAAGAAGAAGAGAGAATAAAGATACACAGAGATAGAGAGAAAGGAAATGTGTCAATGCTCAAACTGGGATTTGAACCCGGGATTAACAGCTCAGAAGCCAGGATCGCTAACTAATTAGGTATTGGCCTGCCAACAATATCAATAAAATATATATTTAGAAAGTTGTTTATTTGTATAAATTTTTACAATTTTTTGAAGAAAATATTAAACTTAATAATTTTTTAAATTGTAACTTAAATGATTATTTTATTCTGTAAGATACCAGTAAGATATCGATAGTTACATTTTATGATTTTCCTTAAAATTGTCATGATCCCTATCCTTATTTTATCATAATCGTAATCACCAAGAATATTGTAATATTTTTAATAAGATTAAAAAATAAAATTCGCTTTATGATCCTTGTGTGTGAGTGAGAGAGACAGAGACAAATATTTAAAATACATCATGCTTTACTTTGTATTATTGTTTTACATCATGTTTTACTTCGTCATGTTTTCTTCCTGTTCCTTATTCATAAAAATACTATTTAGAAATTATACATTAGGGAAGAAAAGCTTTCTTCTAATCATTATAACCCCTGTGAAGTAATTTAAACAATATTCGCGCTGTCGTTTTGTTTGCTATGTGTACATTAAACTTAAATTTCTGTCATTTTCCAATTTTGGGAATACGAACAGAGAATTTGAATGAGGATGAAATATTATCTGATTGTTGTCATTATTCCAGTTTTCTTTAAAAATCCATAGAAAGAGTTTATGTTTTACCCTCTTCAGGTGTCTTTTATGCTTATTTCCTGACTCTTTAATTAAATTCGCTTGTATGAACATACGACGTATAGAAGACTATATTTTCCAATAAAGATTTATTAGCGATTTATTTCAGTTTTGAAAATTGACATTCCCTACAACAGGGGTGGCCAAACTTTTGGGATCCGGGGTCTACTCCACATTTAAAAAATCTCAGGCGGTCTACCAATGGCAGAGCTAAATTAGCGTACATTTATTTTCAATAACAAGAAAAATGGTAAATTATGTAATTTTTCTAAAAAAAATTTAATATTAATATTTAAATAATAAAAATTTACTGACGAAAATAATCAAAGTATTCATATATCAAAAACTGACCACCCTATTCACTTCGTTTAGTTGAAATTTGGCACTGTATATCAGCGACAAGTTTATCATATTGTAGCTGGCTGGCAAGAGCTTATTGCAATGCATAAACACGAAATTAAATGTTCATCTGTTAAATGTGACCAATGTTTGTTTTTTGTTTATGATTGAAAAAGCATATTCGCAAAGATACCTCGATCCAAAGTATCATTTCAAATACAAAATCAATTTGTAAATATTTGTAAGCGTTTCCTCAGAAATTAATTTCCAAAAATCAGTATCGATAAATATATTCTGGATTTAAGAAATATATCGCATCTTAATTTAATAATTTCTTCCTCGACCGTGACTGACGTGATATCTCTTAAATGTCCTATTTTTTTCAGATACTCCGTCAATGTTGACATTTTCATTAAATGAAAATATCATAAAATTGAGTATTTCTTTCAACCTAATTAAGTCAGCAAATCTTCTTTCAAATTCTTCAAACAAAACAAGTAAGTATTTAGTGAAATCTTCGAAGTCTCGGTTTGGATTATAGATGCACTCTTCCTCCATGTTTTTGAAGTTTTTCAATTCATGTTTTCTTAATTGAGATGCATACCTTTCTATAGTTTCTTTGAATATTTTAATCGTGCCCATCATGTCCGTTTTAGGATTTAAATCGTAAAACTTTAATCATAAATCTTTAAATCGTAAATCCTTGCACAGTTTGTTTTGGGTTTTAAAGCGTAGACTGAGTAAATTTTTTATTTAAATAATTCATTAATTCTATGTCATAAGTCATAAATTATATGTTAATATCCGAGGTCATTATCGGGATGGTCGCGCGGACTACCTAAAATGCCTTCGCGGTCTACCAGTCGACCGCGGTCGACGTCTTGGTAACTCCTGCCCTACAATTTTCAACAAAGCATTATTTCACTATTTAAATTTAATGAAATTCTAGAATTTGTATATATATATATATATATATAATACATAATATACATCGTATGTAATGTATAATTTTAATATATTTATATAAAAAACATTGCAATATT
>JAPDSC010036917.1:0-37556 GCA_026290005.1 Latrodectus geometricus
TAAATAGTAAAGCCTCTTTTTTTTTTAATTTCATTGTTTCAGAAATTAGAGCAGAATATTGTTTCTAAACCAAAACAAAAGCTTCTATTGTACTTGCATTTCTTACATTGCTAAAAAATGTAAGAAATAAAGTATGTTTTCAAAGAAAAAACTATTGAATTCACAAAATCGTTACACATGATTACTTGCCTAGATGTAAGAACAACGAGCAGATGTTCCATAATTTGGGCTATACCCTTCCCTTACTGTAATAGTTGCTTTCCATCTTTTCTCTATACAGCTAAGATTATCCAGCAGTTTTTGAAGTTAGAGTGCTAACTAAACAGTCAGCATCTGTTCCAGTTGTTAGGAACTTTTTATAGATCTAATAGTGCCTTACGGCTTTCCTCCGAAGCAAACCACACATATTATATAGGATTGAAATCAGGGTATTATTTCAAATCCCTTCTTGTGATACTCCTGCTATTAGATAGCAGTAATATTGTGTGGCCGTGCCTCCTTAATCATAAAAATAAATTCTGCATCAATGGCATCTGATATCAGACCCATAGAGGATAGGACTACCTACGTACAATAATGATCAGCATTTACAGAACATGGGGCTTTATCAACCCATTCAGAATAATGTCTCTCTAGGCAACAACTTCTGGACCAAAAATCTCTTTTCATGTGATTTTACAGGGATGATCCCGAGTCCCGACATCTTTCCAAATCATTTAGCATTTATAATCGCACGTGACATTAAAACTTCTAAAACTACCGTGAAAAGAACACAACTCGATTGAAGAGCTGCTCAGTTACGAGCTTCTTACTTCAATATAAATTGTGATACTGATACCCAATTTTCAAAAGGATACAGCATTCAGGTGGGGGCGAACATGTAATAAGACATATTTGCGAAGGCGTTTGTGCTGAGTAAATTATCAAATGCCATTCTTCAGCAACAGTGTACAGCAATGGAGTACACTGTTGCTGAGCAATGGTATTTGCCAATATTTTTTTGCTGTATTAGCATGCCAAATGATATTTCAGTTGTTTAGTAGGGGTTACCATCACCAATCTTTCTAATTACTATACAATTTGAAAATAAAGAATAAGTAAGGACATTTTCAAGTAAGGACTTTCTAAGAATAAGTAGGACATTTTTGCTTATTTTGAACTCATCAGATAGTTTAAGCAAATAACAATCCTCCTTCAGCTTTCCGATCTTTTTTCTATGTGTGTAATCCTCCAAGTAATTTTTTGAAGTCATATATCACGAAAAATTTAGCTTTCTCTTAGAGTGAATGCATCAAATTACGTCTTCATCCTTGTTAATTATCCTTACCATGCCAGTGATGTTATGTTGCAATCAGTAGAAAGGTCATGACGTCAAACGAGATTTATAAAGAATTGTGTGTTTATCGTGCTGATCGGAATCACCCCTTTTCTGCAACTTTGTAGCTATCAACATAGAATTTGCATTGTTACATAGGTTTTGCACACAAATTTCATTTTTTTATTTACAATACTTTTTCCAGAATAAAAATTTCAATTAGGCATCAAAATAAAATTTACATTTTCTGGAAACTTTGGCATCTCTTTATACCTATATGGGTTGTACCCCTGAGGAATGCTTTGTGTATTCTAGACCATTTTCTCCTATCTTAGTTACCACTGTAGACTCATAAAATCAACAGTTGCAATTATTTATTTTTTATGAAACAAAGCATATATAAACAAATGAAATTAATAATTTTCTCAAATAAACAAAGAATATGTGCGTGTATATGAATACTAAAATTATTCTTATCTATATTCAATTAAATAGATAAGAATTATTTAATTCTTTTGTTTTCATTGCTCAAATATATTTATAACAACATAGGTATACGTATGAATCCCCTTACATACATATACACATTCAGTTTCTAAGGTGTATTGTGAACATATTGATTACAGACAAATCATCCTTGCAACAATGAATTATCATAAGCAACAAACTGGGGATGATAGGGTTTGTCACTTGGAAACCCGAAATGTGTGTAATAAAAACAAGTAGTTTATATTAGAATGAATAATTCAATGGAGTAATAAAAATGCCAACCAATAAGTAAACTTCCACACCATTTAAGACCATCTTCTCTCAATGAAGTATATTGTTCATTTTATAATAGTCCTTCTCTTATTAGGTTAATTGCCCATCGCTTCATGTGATCTAGTTTGCACGTGTACTAAGCGATCCACTCGAAAGTAATTTTTGACTCACAACTCATTGTGACATTTTAAATTGATTTATTCGTAATATTTTTACGCTTATAGCACTCGTTTTGCCTTTTTTTGTTTAATTATCATAAAAGCTTCTGTACAATGTTGATACCTAGGCTTTATTTGTAAGAGATCGCCTTTTATAGTGCGATAGCTAAAAATTGAATATGTATAATCCTTAATTTGAAGAATAAGTTAATTTTGCTGGAGAGAGAGGAGCTTTCTTTCAAATCTTTTATTTAGAAACAGAAAATAACACATCATGTAATGTAAATGGAATTATAAAATATTTTTAAATGCATGAACAAAGAAAAAATAATTAGAAAGAAAAATTCTCTGCCTTAATTGTAAAAATTCTATTGGAGCATTTTTGAAATAAGGATAAAAATTATACAATTGTTTTATATTAAATGATGCCTAGAATTCATTAACAAAAATAATGGGGATTTAAAAATTAATAGGAAAGAGCAACAGTTTATTTTTGTTGAATTTAGAGAGTTATTGCATATTATTACTCTTCGAAAAATGCTAACATTAAAAATTTAATAGTGACAAAAATCGAAACATATAAAATGATATATTTAGAAATTGCTTAAAACAGATGGTATATTATGCAATAAGAACATTACCTTTTCTAATTTATTATATATTCTCCTTCAATCTCTACATTTTGAAGCATATTAACATGTAGTTTTTGCGATAAATAAATGTAATTATTGTCAACAAATTTTAAATTTTTCAATAACATTTAAGTTAATTGTGAGTAATATAAACCGCTCATATCATAATTAAAAATATTTTCCCTATAAAATTATATCAGTGATATAAACTGTTTAAAATTACACCATTATGAGTTTTAGTAACTAAATATTAAATTAATATATCTTTGCTGTTATTAAAGAAGATAAATATTAAATATCGTTTCCTTATTGACAGAACTCATCAGTAATTTGTTTAAAAAATGTGGGGAATAAATTTCATACAAATAAATCTTATAATTTATTAAATTTCAGGTAAATAAAAACTGCGGTTATATAAATTCATTGCAATTTTTTTAACGAAATCATAAATTTATAAACGTGATGTTTCAGGCTAAAGTTTGATTTTTTATTTATTAACAATTTTGTAAATATAATTTTTGGTTTTATGATGTATCTAAATTAAATGCATATTTATTGCTAGAATATATCAAAATATTCAAACAAGCAATTACAACTGACAATCATAAATAGATTCGTTTTTTTAAGAAAGAAAGAACATCATTAATGTTGTAAATTATAATTTATATTACTTTCAATAACACTTTTATAAATCTTTAAATGTAGACACTGAAATATATTGTAAATAAGGATTTATTTTATCAAATCAAATATTCTTAAAATTCAAAAATATATAAAATGTACTCTCTTTAATGTTTACTGATTGACAATACTTACTTAAATTGCAGCAATCAAAAAAATCCTATTTGTTAAAAATGTGTATTTAATAAGACAAATAATGGAGATCTAGGAATAAACTACTATATTTAAACTTTAGTTTTCTTAACATTTTTGTAGGAAAGTTGTAAAAACGTTAAAATCATACATTAATATATTTTAACATATTAATAGTAAGTACAAAAATATTTCAAAATCACTAAAAATTTTTTACTTAAAAATTTTTAATTTTTGATCAATAACTAATAATTATTTATTTATATAATTTTGTCTCCTGTTGAAATAAAATAGTATAAAAAGTATTCAATAGTGCAAAAGCCTAATTTAAATAATTTTGCAAGATTTTTTAATAAATCAATTATTATTTTATATACGCTTTTGTATTATTTTTCTTCAAGAACAATTATAATTATTTTTATCCTCTATTAAAGAGCTTTATATTTGCAATGACATTTAGCTTCCAAAATCTTCACATTTGCTCACATATATTTCTTTTCTTTTACTTTAAATTTTATTTTAATATTCCATAAATTAAATAAATGTTTGTTACATATTAACATATGTATTAGAAGACAAATTTGATTTATTGGTAAAAGATCTTAAGAAGAAAAAAAAATTAAATTTAACATGTAATAAAAATGTACGTAACCGTAACATTTCTTGTAAGTAAAAAAATAAGTATTTGATAGAAAATGAAAATCAATTATTTGATTAAAAAACCTTTTACAACTTTTATTTTTGACAGAACCCTTGGTTAGGTTTGAAATTATTAATTTAAAGCTTATATAAAATGCATTTAAAGTGTAAAATTAAATAAAAAAAATGTTAATTCCAATCAAATACATTCTTTTGAAATGAATTATCTTGAGATGCATTTTTATCTTCAAAACTATTTATTTTCTGAAAAGGAGAAGAGCAATGTCAGATTTCACCAGACATATATTTACTGAGAGTTGTTTCGTAGATTTTTTGGTATATTACCTTTTGAAATGCAAATACTACTTTGAATGAAGAGGTTGGGAAATTTTTTAAAAAACAATTTCTTTGGAATATCTGCACCAAGAATCGAGAAAAGATTTCTTAAAAAAAATGAGAGAGAAAACTATAAGCATAATTTCTACTCTATATTAAATCTTACCTTAAGATTTAATACCTCATTTAATGCAATCATTCAAAATACCTAGTAAAATAGTAAGTATATCTAGTAAAATAGTAAGTATATCTAGTAAAATAAACACAAATATTTAGCTAGCATAAAGTTTTAATCGCTTTTCCAATGCAAAATTTTAATATCAAATGATAAGCATTTTTACAATTTGTTAAATAAATTCTGAATAGATACATTATTCGCTTTAAAAATTAAAACCTGGCTTTTCGTGTTAAGATAAATTCTCTTAAAATAATTTTCTAGCATTAATTATTTTAATAGTTTGTCTTTTACGCATATATAGTAAAAGTATGAATTTTTTTGTAATGATAAACAATATAATTCCCATTTATTTTGCATTGCCATGAGCTTTATTTCATAGGGTTTTCTTATTAATCTCCTATAAAATACTTATGGTTTTATAAAATACCTTATTAATCTCCTATAAATGGATGAAAATAGGAATATTGAAAACAAAATTAATAAATTTTAAACTATATATACAAATATTATAATATAAGTACATTATGCGTTCCATCATTCCACAATAATTCACTTGCTAAAATTTTTATACAATAATAGTGTATTTAATCTATTATAATAGTGAATTTTTTATACAATAATAGTGTATTAATCTCCTATAAATGGATGAAAATAGGAATATTGAAAAGAAAATTAATAAATTGTAAACTATATTACAAATATAATAATATAAGTATATTATGCATTCCCTCATTCCATTATATTTCACTGGCTGAATTTTTTATACAATAATAGTGTATTTAAAAAGTTGATATATTATTTTTAAAGAAAAAGCCAAATATAATAAAATAATAATTTTGATTTATATTATTGTTAGTAGTTTATAGAAGGTTAATTGCTGAAAATACACAATGAATGATCATAATTACTTGTTGTGACCGCTAAAGTATCCATTATGCTCCAAATCTCTCGTTAAATCTTAAATACATCATATACTAATACAATATGCTATTCAACTATAATACTTAATTATATTTTATATTTTAGATAAGTTCTTATTTAAAATCTTTATTGCCTTAAACAGAGTCCTTATGAAGATGTTTATGTTATATCTGTTGTTTTTGAAAATAAAAGACTTTATTTAATGCATCTATTCGTGTTACTTCAGTATTAGAAACTAGAAAAATGTATGATGTTACGAAAATTATTCAATAGAAAATATAAATAAATATTTTTAAAAACCTTGATGCAAATAAACAACATTATATTAAACACTAAAAGTTATCAATAAACTTTGTTGACTGAAGAAATAATAATAAATTTTAAGATATTCTTTTGATTTCTTAAACAAACTGGTAATAATCAATTTGGGGATACCTATAAGTGGACAAATATATAAATGAAAATTAGTTTTAAACAATTTCAAATTTAATTAGTTTTAGAAAAAATTAAGTAATATTTTTATTCATTTACAAAAGACAATTTATTAAAATAATAATAAACAAATAATTTAACTTTCATAATATTTTGTATTTTTTAACATTTGCATTTTCTTGACAATTTGCATTAATATTTAATTGGTTACATTCATTTATATGAAATAAAAAATCAACTAATATAATAGACATTTTACATTTTCATATAAAATGTGTCGTTACTAGATATATTGCAGTAAAATATAGGAACGCATGGTAATTTAAAATGAAGAAAATTCTTCGGAAAAAATAAATAATTCTATACGTATGCCGCTAGCAGCTGAGAGATAAGCCTTCTTGATTATTAAGTGC
This sequence comes from Latrodectus geometricus, assembly GCA_026290005.1. Classification (NCBI taxonomy): domain Eukaryota; kingdom Metazoa; phylum Arthropoda; class Arachnida; order Araneae; family Theridiidae; genus Latrodectus; species Latrodectus geometricus. The sequence continues at coordinate 6,600 of JAPDSC010036917.1, forward strand.
CCTGAGTTCGAATCCCGGCTTGAGATCCGATATTTCTCTCTCTCTCAGTGATTCCTTATCGACAGTTGATGAAATAATGTGGCCAACCTTATAAACTGTTTTATTGTGAAGTGATGTAGGTAATGCTACTTGCCTCAGGAACTTATTCACTGATGTCCACCCAGTAAATAATGTAATGATTGGTAAATGATTAGCAAATTCCAACCTTGTTGTAGCGAATAGTTAGTGACCCAGAGTCAGACGTTTGAAAAAATTAATTTTACTGTAAGGGAATAATGTTTCCGTTATCGTTAAACTGCAATAAATAAAGGCCTCATGAGATCAAATTATCATTGTCTGTATTGTAAGCAAAATGTAATTTTTAGTTTTCACTTCGTAATGAAAATTTATTTTATTTTATTTTTGTAATTTGTTAAACTTGGTAAATTTTCAGTATTTATTTGAAATATGTTTTAAAATCTTTGATATTACTTTGTCTATAAAAATAATACCTTAATTATTTTCTTTCCAAAGTTCTTAAAACAGTGTACTTTTTTTATTTTCAAAGTAATGATTGCTTTATAATCAATATGTATATTGATATATAAAGATGTATTTATATATATTCAGTAAAATATTTGTCTATAAAACTACTACATTAATATTTATAAATGCAATTTTTTATATTTTAAAAGATGTTTAACTATTCTCCTTAACTCGATCATCCAGTAATGTGAACTTATTTTGGTAAAAGTAATTCGATTTATGTTATTGTTTACTTAAGTATAAATAATTTTATTGAGAATTACACATGTGTGAAAAATTATTCTATATATTTTATATAATTTTCTGATGAATGAAATTGAAATAACAAAGAGATGTTGTAATATATACAATATAATTTTATAACTATATTGTTTACCAAGTCTTACATTTATTCTTTCATGACAACCGAAAGGGAAATTTTCCATTCACTCTCAAATTGTAGGAAGAGATATTGGAGAATAAAAGGCTGATAACTAAAGCATGTAAATAATAAAGCGGAAATATATGAAGTGTGGAAGAAAATGTTGAATATATATCAATTTGTGTTGAAATATCTCACTCATCAGTGCATTTATAAATTTTCGAAATTCGGAACAAATTATGTATGTGATGTTTTGATATAAAATGTAAAATAATGTAAATTTATACTATTTCATAACACGGAAAAATATAGAATTTATAATTTAATATATATTCCTATTTTTTTTTATTTTTCATACCCGGTTAAATACTCTTAGAAATAAAAATGTAAATTGTTAGATTAATATATTACGATTTTGTTGAGAATTATTTTTTCAAAAGCTTTTCTCTTGTCTTAATTTTCTTTAATGAATTTATAACTTGAAGATCATCATTACACTTAAAATATTTTACAAAATCATCAATCATCATTTTCATGAGAATAATTTTTAATTTTAACGTTACGTTATACTTGTGTTTTATGTAAAAACATAACAGATATTTTAATTCTTAGTTTTAATTTTATTCTCCGTTAAAATAAATCAATAAAAGATAACAAACTGTACATTGATTTTTTTTTCATGCTAAAAGCATAACAACCTATATATTAAAGGCTAAGGGCTTTAAACAATTTATTTTAACAGAGACACTTGATGACATTCAAATATATTATGATAAAACTTTAATGAAATTTGTGTTTTAGAATTTCTAAGATTGTTAATTTTTGTAAATAAAATTGATATTATTTTAAAACATTATGAGGAATATTAAATGAATCTAACCTTAATGACAAAATTTTTTGGTAAATTTTAAACAAACTGATTGAAAGATGTGAATAGTATATTATTTAAGAGACACGTTATTTTATCTCGTATTAATGTGAATTTCCATATTAGGAATTTATTAATGAGTCTATGTGAAGCTTAGGGAATCTAAATTTGCATAGGCTAGGTTCAATTATAAATCACTTTATTGTGCAAATGAATTAAAATTTGAACTGCATAATATGATGTTTTCAAAATTAATATAATTTTAATTTGAATAAACTATGAATTCAATTGCTTATTTGTTACATATATTTTGTTTCATTTAGTAATTTATTCAGTGTAATCTGTTCGTTGAATACAAAAACAAATTATTGAACTCTTAAACTTAAACAATTTGCATTATTTTGCCTTTTTAAAATTAAATAGCATTTAATCCTTATTAGTATATGAAGTATTTAATATCTTTATTTTTAAACCAAGAAATACCAATTCGTAATTATAAGCTCTTTAGTTTAATAAAGCAAAACGTATTTGGTGATGATTTCATTTTCTTTTGAGGAGCTTTCTTACTTACTAAATTATTGATGTAACTTAATAAGTCATAAGCAATATTCTTAATATATGCAAGTGGTTGTTAAATATTTATTTCTGTTATAAGTTTTCTGTATTAGAACTTTGTTAGATTCAGAATCTAAAATTTGGTTCTGATGAAAAGTATTTGAACAAAATTTCTGAATTATTTATATTTTATGCAATATACTTGAAAAATGTATTAGTCATGTGGATTTAAATTGTGTATTATTTTCTTTGTAGCTGAAGTGAAATGATTAAAATAATTAAGTAATACTGTAGCACAGAAAATTATACCTAAGTAGATTTCTCTTTCTGGGAACGCAATATTATATTTATAATATATTATATTATATATTAAAATTTTTAGTTCACGGTTAAAAAGTTTTATTCCAATGGGGAATCAGTTTTTGTTATCATTTTATGTCAGTTATCATTTTCTTCAATCTAGAAATATAAATATAAATTTATAGTTATTAATATGGAAATATAAATATATGATAAATAGTGCTTTGTTATGCATAGAAGGGAACTGAATATATAGAAGTAAGTATATTAAAATTAATTAATAACAGGAGAAGATAAGAATAAATATAAAATAATGATACGTAAATTATTTATTAGAAAACATTCATTTTAGAATATTAAATTAAAAAAGGGAATTTTTAATTTTACACTATATTAGTTTTATTGAGTTTATTAGCTTTATATAAAATAACAAGATCCAACTAATATGTTATACCTAATAACGACTTATAATATCTGTCAATAAATTTTTTGTAGTATAAGACTTTTCCAGAATGCATCATTTAAACATTTAACATAAAATACAAATTTTGAGCATTATAATTATTATAATTAAATATACTTAAATGCGTAAAAAAAGTGTTTTTAACAGTTTCGAAACTCATTCTCTAAAATTGGACAAAGGGCTCTGAAAGATTTCAAATGTTTATTAGAAAATATTTTAATGTAAAGCTATAGCACAATGTCGAATAAAATCGGAAGCAATAGATTTTCAGAAAATTTTTTTATTAGAATACTTTTTTCATTTTAGGAATATATGTAAGCTATTGAAAGGAAGGGAAGAAAAATGGAAGGAAAAAAGGAATTGAAAAATCTCATCATTTGGTATTGGATCAAAAGCGTCACAAAAATAACTTAAGAATCACAATGACAATAGAAATTTTTATTGTAAGAAGGAATTTTTCTGAACACTTTACGTATAATAACTGCAGAGATATTTCCATTGTATTTTACATTTATTAATATTTAACCTATCAAAAATATTAATAAATATTTCCTCGTATAACATAATTATAACACTACTATATAAAATAGGTTGATAATTTCCTTTATATTATACAATTTCATATTTAAAATTTAATGAAATTTGTGTGTGTTTGTGTGTGTGTACAAGAGTCTCTAGGCACCAGTACCAGCGTTAATATCCTGGGACCGCATGAACACCATTTCATTAAAACATGTAATATAAAAGTTACAATAGTAATACAATAACTTCAATTATAAATAACATCAAGTACTTAATTGTCACTTATTAATAAAATTATAACAAAATTCAATAATGAAAATCAGTTTTTATCAACAGGAAATTTGACCAGTTTATGTATTGGTCTTTTTAGTTCGCCCAATGTAGTTTTTAATTCCACAACTCTATCATCATATCATTATGACCTTCATAAGTGTTAATGATTTACAATTTTCCAATTTAGAAGTGGTAAATAATTTTCTTTAAAAAAACTATATCGTTCGCATGTATGTTTTTCAATTGAGCTTTCCACTTGTTAGGGACATGCAAATGTGTGACATAGTTCATGATTTCCAAAATGACTTGGAAATTTGAGTGACTTATTTTCAGCAATGATCAAAAGGAATTTCTTGTTTGCAATTGGAATTTCTTTTTGAAACAATTGAAAAATTTCCTGGTGTGAGGAATGAAAATCATAAGGTTCCTCAGAAACAACAACAAAAGCTTTAAAATTAAGCACTGCTTATGTTTTTTAAAGAAAAGATTTACAGAGCTAGGCCTCCAAAAATGGGGAGCAGATGGAACATTTATCGCCCACTTAACACTTTTATTGCTCAAATAACTATCAATTCCTTCCGTTTCTGATGCTTTTAATTAATTTTTTGTGCCAATATGATTATCACCACAATCACTGCAAAGTTTCTTTCTTTTTTTTTTTTTTGGTGGTTTTCCTTTCAGTGATATAATGTATTATTTTAACTGCTATTATAAACTATTATTGCAAATTTAGATTATTCCGCTAATCATTAAAACTAAAGATAGTTATCTTTAACGATTAATTTAAAAAACTAATGTTCGACTAATGTGGAAGCTTATACGTTTCCGAAACATCCTGATTATAAACATTTTCACACAATACAACTTAACATTGAAGAAATCAAAACTAAACATAAAATTAAGAAAAATGGGAGAAAATATTTAGAAAATTAATGTTGTAATTGTAATTAAGAGTATTTTGAAATAAAATGGTAGTTTTTATATTATTAAGAATAAAAGTTTTGAACTATCCGCTTTAACAATTTGGTCACCTAGGAATGAAAACTAAAATATTATCAATCCACTAATATATAAAATATAATAAATTTTCTCATATTTTGGGTATTATTGGGTTAATAATAATTGCAATGTGTGAAATATAGAAATGGGTTTCAGCTCTAGACTAAGCGATTTCTTTCGTTTTAGATAGTACTTCGACAGATAAAACATTTTATATTATCTATCGACACTACAGAAGGAATTATTAAAACTATATTAATAAATATTTACACATTGTAATTGATCATGGGACAAAATACATTTGTTTCTTTTGTGTGATTGCAAAATGTAAGCAAATTGGTTATAACAAATATTCCGAATTTAATTTTCCCAAAAAATACTAAGCTGTAGGAAATGGTGTATATTTTCACTGTGGTTCAAATATTTCTTAAAAGTTATAATATTAAGTATCTTTTCATCAGCTTTGCCTCCCATCATCTACAACTTAATGAGAAAATAGAACGTTTATAAATATCACACAATCACTTTAAACAAGACTGGAATGCAAAGTAAATTTTTTAAGCAAAATTCAGTCGATTAAATTATAAAAGCAAATAATAAAGTAACATTCTATGACTAAATTTTCTCCTGCATTTGTTATTTGGTACACAAATTACCTTTAAATCAGAATAAAGATTGTATTGCTATTGAGGAAGTTGGTCATTAGTGAAGTAAAATACAATAGAATATCAAGATAAAAATAATTTCTATAATATAATGATTGATTTCAAGAATTTCATTTTAAAATAGATATTTTTCGCCTTTATGAGGAATTAAAATATCCAAATACAGTGAAACTAAGTAATTATCATTCAAGCCTTTATAAAATTAAGCAATGTTCTAACGTAAACTTTGAAATTGATAAGACGAATATTAATACCTGGCAACTATATGAAGTTGTCATTGGTTTAAAATGAAGGCATTTTTACAGAAAACCTTAAATTATTTGACAGGAAGTAAAAAACAATATCATATTGACTTCTTTCTTTTAATATTGTCCCTAGTAGAATAGGATTTTTTTGACGTATATAACATTTCTCTTTATTTGTGTTTATGTTTAAATAGTCTGATAAAACAGCTATAAAATAAATATCTAAATATATTTGTACATGCAATACCTCAAATAATGCTAAAAATCCTTTACGAAAGATGATTACTGAAAATTTATATAAAGAAGAAAGATTTTAAGGTAAAAAAATGTCATTCTTATCTTGATTATTTTGAACATGTACTGTCATATATTTTGTATTCTGTTTATAATTTTTTTAACCAACGTCATATTTTTTTATGTAAAAAATTTTGCAAATAACCAAGATGGACACATAATGCTTTTTTAATGTGTTTTTGCTATATTAATGCAGTTATTTTTCTTATGTTGTATTTTTGTTATAATTCATTCTCGAAATAATATTTTTAAGAGAATTGTTCATCTCTAATATAATTTTAATCATCCGGAATCTTGTACAGTATAAATTTAGATAGATACATTTTTACTAACTTTTTAAGATGAGAAGATTTAAATTTAATAACTTTATTTCTTCTTTCAGTAGCATATTTATACTAACTTTATCAAATGTACAATGGTTTTTACGTATTTTGTCATAAATAGATTATGACATCTCGTGCCTATGATTTCGACCAATGATATTTAGTATTTAAGAATCATCTAAAAATATCTCAACATAACATATATTTTGCTTTTTTGTTTCTGCTGTTTTGTTGGTACGATGTACTGAAAAATCTCATATTGTTTATCATTCAATTCGAAAATTTCTTCGTATTTTTCTATGAAACTTAAAAATAAATGCTGGATAAAAATTGGTTTATTTAAACCAAATCAACAACTGTTTGTAAGAACAAAGCGATTTTTAAATACATTATTTGGATTATTTGGATGGATAACTTAGGACTGTTCAAATGTTTTGCTATATTCAATTTCAGCAAAAATAGTTTGAAATATGAACCTTTAATACATTTTTGTAATTGAGATGATGTTCACAAATGGTCCCCTATAAAATGCAGCATCCTGAAGGAATCTTGGAAATCATGTGAAATTTACAGCATTTGTTTGTGGCAATAAAATATGCAAATCATTAGGATGCAGGGTTTAGGTACTTAACAGTCAATTAAAAAAATAGATTGGCAATTGTTTTTTCTTCTTATTTTTTTCTATTTATACGTTTTAATTCTTCTTCTTAGAAAACATTGATCATCTCTTTTGTGCAAATATCTATTTGACATAGGAAGGATATTAGAGTACAGTTATAATGGATTACCTTTCCTTGAAATCTGGGATAATGTTCGAAATCAAACAACTGATTGGATCCATATATAAAAACCACAGCTACACTATAACCACTTTGACAAAATATGAAAGCTGCATGAAACGATATACCTCAGAATACATTCTCTTGTATAAAAGCTGTGTAGCTCAGGTTTTCACCAACATTAGTATCTAATTACTGGTTTTGTCATCATCCAGACTTCTGAAGTGGCTATAATTTCTACAGTTTGATTATTGTCTAGTGTGTTATTTGTGAAATAAAAGTTGATATAAATATAAATGCAGATGGAAAATAAAGGTAGAATAAAGCTCAATTGCTCAATTTCAAGAAAGAACTGCAATTCTGCCAAAGCAATTGTTGATTGAATTACATCATTTAGTAAAATATGGAGTTCTAATAATATTTCAAAAATTAAAATGGAACCTACATTAGAAATATAATATTCCTCGTAAAACATATATTTCTAATATTATGAAAAATTTTAGATATTAGATTATGTATTTTTTAAAGATTTAAAAACACTCTTTTGTAAATTTATGCTTAAGTCAAACCTTAAAAACATTTTCAATCAATTTACATTAGATAAAATGATATATAGTCTAAAAGCAGTCAAATTTGGCTTTTCACGTTATAAATTAGAGCAAAATAATCAGAAAAATCAAGAAAAAGAGTTTTGCTTGTAATTCAATACAATAAGCATGTAAGCATGAATCGCATTTGCTTTCAATAAACAAAGTTATTTCATGGAGAAGATCCGTTGATAATATTTCTAACTGCATTTGAAACTGTAGAGATAATTGTATTTTAAGCAACTTTTTTATTTTTTTATTACTGAATGTCTTCCGAATATTTAGTTTTACTTATATATTCTCAGGGTGCGTCTTGAAATAGAAAGCAATATCAAAGATACTTATTTATCAAAAATAAGTAAGAAATGTTGGAAAATTTTAAAAAATTAGTTATGTGCTTATTAATTAGATGAACAGAAATATCTTATTTTCGTAATAATAATATGCTTGTAATAATTTTATACTTTTTTAAATATCTTTGTAACATTATTTATTAATTATTGATTTGATGTTCGTTAATTATTTATTATGAAATTAATATTATCAAAAATAAATATTTGATATAATTACTAAACAACATAAATTTAATTTAATATTCAAAGCAAATATAAATGCATATTGAATACGAATTTAGATCATTTTATTTGAAGACAAATTATTTCTAAATAATAAAGAAACTTACTTTTCATAATAGAACAAATAATTTTATGTAGAAACAATAGTTACAATGAAAATATATGATTCTATAGAGAAATGAGTTTAAAAGTCTTAAAAATTTATTATTCATAAAGAACTCATCACAAAATATCCTTTTGAGATAGCATAGTTAAATATTAATTTTGCTGAAATTCATCAGTTAATTTATTACAGCATGAAATTTAAAATTATGTATTGTTTGATCCCCCTTCCATTCCCACTCTCACAGAGAAAACAAACATTGCATATATTAGTGTTAGATTCTGTGAATACTGTGTTCTGCATAACAATACTATTCCTAGAGGTATAGCAATAAAAATGTTACTTTAATGTATTATGCATGATTAGTCTCTCAAGAGTAAAATCTATTGACACAGCTATTTGGTAACATTGATTGAGTTATGGGTAAAAATGTTTTTATTATCATATAATGCTTCTAAATCTTTCTTAGAATTACATTGTTATGAGTTGCTTCATGAAGCAATTATAAAGTCTTTATAAGTTTTATAAATATCATATGGAAGAAATATTTTTTTTTGACTTTATATTATAAATTTTCTGATACAAAAAAACGTTTAATTTAAATTTGGTTAATTTGCATATATATTATGATCAACAATGAAATTTAGCAAATTGAATGCTTGTTTCAATTAAAATTTCTTTGAATAAATTCATGTTTTTCTTATTTGATTTATTTTTGTAAATTCGAATTCATAAGTTTCGATTCTTAGAATAGTAGAAAACCTTTTTATTCTCCTTGGATTCTAGTCTAGTATTTTCGAATTAAGATTTTGGTTTGCACTTATTTGTTTAAAGTCAGTTCTTTAGAATATTCAATAATTGTTTCAATCTGACTAAAATAAAATTGTTTTTATTGATTTATCACTTTAAAGAACGTTTTTGAAATATTGTTCACAGTTTATATCAACATGTTATCTTTGTTGGTTTGTATGTATGTTTTAGAACACGTTCTAAACAACAAAGTTATAGTGAGTAAATTATAATATTGAATTTTAATACAATATTTATGTAATATAAAAATTCTTTTGTTTTTTTGAATAAAAGGTGTGTTTTAAGTAATACAAATTTTAAGATGTGTGTTGAATACTATAAATATGTGGTTTCTGCTGATAAATTTAGATTGATCGAATTTTTAATAATAAAATATTGTTTTTCAATACATATTTCACTGCAGAGATCAGTATTGTAAAACTCTATTTAATATTTTGTTATTTGGTATAAACAAAACCCATATTTTGTCAATACATCATCAAAAATTCTGATATCTAAGTATTTAAATTTTTGATACTTTTTTAGATCTTTGAAGATTAATGTTAAAAGAATACATTTTTAATAAGTGAAAGTATTTGATAAGATATTCTTGCAATTAACAAGCATTTGAGCAGATTATTACATGTGCAGTGGTTACTAAAACTTCAGGAAAAATTAAAAAAAATTACGATAACTCTCCCAAAATAAGCAAAACTCAATAATATTTGAATATGTTGGTAAGTAAAAAAGACCTGAACGATGACATTATGCCAAAAAATGGTACTGCTGTTAGATTTCGTCATTTGCGAGAAGCATAAAAAGGGAAGTCTCAGAGCAAGGCGGTAATTGTCACTGCGTACCTGAGATTAGAAATCTGGTATAGCGAAATTGTAAAAATGATCTTTAGACATCATTTAATTTAGACATCATCAGCTATTGAGAGATTAGAGATAGGACCAAGTCAGATGGAAGTGACTAGATGGCTGATTGTGAGTCTCTGTTGGCTGAATGCCAAGGACGACCACGTGCAACCAAGATTGCCGATGATTGATATTTCTCATATGCACGAAATCGATATTGTTATATACATGAAGACACAGCACTACAGATCCAGTTGAATTCAAACACTCCTTCACCGTCAACTTTGTAAGATTGGTATCCACATCAACTTTATAACGAAGGATTCACGAACGAGGTCTTTATGAGAGGTGATCAGTCATTTACATTCCCCTACGTCACACCATAGGAGAAAACGTTTGCAATGGACACTTTAAAATGTCCACTGGAGGAGTGATCAATGGAAAACTGTTCTCTTTACGGATGAGTACAGGTATTGCCTCGAAGGCGACAGTAGGTCATTTTCATTTGGAAAGAAAGTGGAACTCGTTTCCATCCATCAAACATCCACAAAAAAGATACGGATCAGAATGCATTTGAGATTTGAGTGGTGTATCTTTGGGTAGATGCACAGACCTCTATGTATTCTTCCATGGAATTGTTAATGCTCACACCTATACAGATGACATCCTACTTGCTTATATGCACTCTTGTGCCCAGGCAATATGTTATGCTTTCAGAGAAAAGGATGGTAATGCGAGACGCACAATGATTGCATGGTGCAATTATCTTGAGTTCGAAACAATTGAAGGCATGCTTTGGCCAGCTCGTTCACCAATCGAGCTTGTTTGTGATGCTCTAGGATGATGTGTAGCTATTTTCAGTTTCCTCATAGGACCCTAGCCTTGCTTTCAGATGCTTAAGAAGAACAGTGACTAGCAATTCCTACACAATTAATAGATCGCAAAATTTAGAGTATCACACATCACTGCATCTACTGTATTTCTCCTTGGGGGGGGGGTCATACCCCATAATATAGGTATTTTTCCTATGCCAAACTTACGCCTCTCATTTGTTCATGTTATATCTATGTTAACGTTTCTAACGCCGTAATATGCTGGTGGTATTTTATGCTATTTTGTATCTTATTATGTGTTGTATATTATGTATAAATATCATTAAACTCCACACATAATTTTTACACTATCATCAATTTTGAGATTTTTTCTTAATTTATGGCAACTAGTGTAGTTAATAATTTTTACAGTATGAAGATAGGGTACGTAGTACGAAATTTGGATTCGTAGAGTATTTTGTGTAATTATATTTAAGCGCATAAGGATATGATATTTTCAAAATTTGATACTCTGTTAGTAATTATAATTCGTACAATAATATTGTTCAGATTTAAATCTTTAATATTATTTATAACAATAAGCACTCCCTGGTTTAGTCAAAAATATCAAGACTCTAATTTATGTATGTACATTTATGTGAAAATCATCTCATTCTACCATTAAATTAGAATAATAAATTATTTTTTTTATAGTTCACTTATTAGGAATATTCTCTACTTTCATTCTGCTAAATTATATACATAATAAAGGCTGTGAAATCAGGTGTTTTTCCAATATATAACGTCAGACACAATGTTTTCATTCAGTTTATTTTCTAATTAAAAAATTATATTTTATTTGCATTGCTTCAAATTTTTAGAAAATACATATAAGTTATTTAAAATCACATATATCAGAAATCCTATCTGGAAATTACAATGGAAAATGCTTTATATTGAAGGCATTTATACCAACTGTTTGCAAAATTTATAGAAAAGGAAGCAAATAAATTTTAACTAGCTAAGCCTTTTGTAAATATAGGTAATAAATAATAAAACACACGGAGAAAAATGCCAATTAACTAAACAAAACATTAAAATTTTCAAGAACTTCCACTAATTTTAGCAATGTTTGCTTGTGTATGATTATTTACTAAATGTAGAAAAGGAGGCTTATTAAAAATTGTATCAGAAAACAAATTTATGCTTTCAATTATTTTAAAAGCATTTGCATCTTAGGTTAAAGTTTTTTATCTATTAAACTCTAAATTTACTTATAGTTTATAATTATTTCTTTAAGCTTCAAACAATTTCTACATCTTTATTTTATTTCAGTTTCATAACATCTTCACAAGAATTAGAAGAATTTATGAACTCAATATTTATATTTTGGAAAAATACTGAGGTGGAAAAGTATTTTTGCAATTTTGAAACAACGACTAAATAAATAATAGAAGCAATCTATTTAAACTAGAATTTGGTAATAAAATGAAACTCTAGAATATAATGATTCATTACTAAGATCATAATTCCAAACTAACAATTAAATGCATCACATTAAAACTAAGAAACTAGCTGTAAGTGTTTTTTGTTGTCATTGAAAAATGTCGGAATGTTGAAAATAAAAGGAGTTTCCTAGAAAAGTAAACAAAGAAGATCAAGAGGGAGAGACCACTGATGTCCTTTCCATAACAATGTAAGGAAGCGGATGTTAGCCACCTTTGTCAGAGTATAAAATGTAACAAACATCTTGTTTCAATAAGTAAAGATCTATGAGAGAAAAATCTAAGAATAACTCATTCTTACAATGTAAGCAATTTTTTTATGGTATAGACTGTTTCACATAACATATATTATTAAAATAAAAGTTATGTATTTCAATTTAGTCTTGCTTATATTTTTAACATTAAAATAATTAAATTAATTATATTACTTTAAACCACTTATGATGTAGGGATTTGTATGTGTAAAAATTAGAAGTATTCAAACAGCTGTTAAATAATTTTAAACATTTCATAAGAAAATTTATAGAAAATTATAAGTTCCTAATACTATAATTTTTACAAAGTAATTAAGTAATATCTTCATGTCATTTGATAAACTCTTTCAAGGCTAAATCCCTACCGTTTATTTATGCTTTTATTGATTTTAAGGATGCACAGTAGCACACAAATTGATAAAGAAACTTCATTCCATTCCATGATTGATTTTACAATGTATTGCTCTAGCCTAGTTCAAGATATTTTCCCTTTTTAAAGAATGCATGCATTCGAGATAAACCAGGAATTTTAAAGTTACTTTGTTTAAATATATATACATGCTTTTGAAAACATAAAACAATTAAATGAATGATCCTTTTTTGATAAAAAAACCCTAATAATAAAAGAAAGTAAGTATTTTAAAATGGAGTAATTAAATTCAGTTAATGCTAATGTTTAGGAGCTGCATAAGTAATTTGTCTAAATATGAAATCTGAAATATTTAAAATTAACATTTAAATACCATTATTCAGTGGAAGGCATAAAAATTTAATGATGTGTTTTTTGGATTCTATAAAACTTTCGTTTATTTATTTTCATAAAAGAATCATTTAAAGTACCTGTTTTTTTCAAAACATGTCTTGTAAATGTAAATATAAATACAAATTACAATTATGATCTCTGGAAATTTTCATTATTTTATTAAGTAATAGAATAAATCCTTAAAACGGCTTTTTTAGTTTACTATGAATTTTTTCAGACATTATCATTTATTTACTCAATAATAGTAGCTTATTTAAAGAAACCATCGCATCATTTAAACAAATTTCATATTACTATTACCTTATTTCACACGAAGCACAGACTTTAAACCAAATATGCAATTTTTAACCAAAACATTTTACGTTGATATTTATGATTATTTTTTAGCACTTTTCTTTTCATTTCTTTAATTATAAGTATACTGTTCTCTAATAAACATTATATTCAATGTTTTATTGTGTGATGAGCTTATTTCTACGTTAGGAGAAAGTGGATAAATCAACAATTATGTGTACGTTGTGTTTGATTTGCATATTGCTTAATATCTAATGAAATATCCTAATCCCAAATTTCCTTCATTACATTTATGAAAATGTATAACTATATTTTATGTAACAATTAATCAAAATATATTTTTATTGTTAGACTAACCTTAAATATTTGTATCTGTTTATCCATAAATGAAATGCTTATTTTAATAACTCAAATGCTGCTTATTTACTTAAGCACATAAAATATCTAATATGATTTACGCCTTTGTTTATATTTTATTTTATTATACAAATTAGAACATAAATAAGTTTGTTAATTGAATATTTAATTTTTTTTAAAAATAGATAATATATGTTGATTAATTCTTAAGCAGAAATGTTGTATGCAAATTCCTAAATCTCTTAGAAACTTGTTCGTCAAAAAAACTATATTAAAAAGTCAAAAGAGATATGATGATGAGTTTTTATGTATGTATAAAAAACAGCTTGATAAAGTGGTGTGAAATTTAAATCATGTGGAAGGAAAAACTTTTTTTATTGAGAAATAATTTTAGTGATAAATATGATGAAATGTACCACACACATACACAATTTGAGATCCAGAATATTATTGGTTTGACAAATTCTTCTAATAATACATTTAGCAACATTGTTAATCAGTGATGTGTATATTGTACATAATCACAACATATCCCATTTTAAAATTCAGTTAACTTATTAATTAATTATTTTTATATCATTGTGAATGTCAAATTTAAACGCATATCTTAATATTAATTAACTTAGGCTAATGATCAAAACTTAATTTAGAGCAACTTAGAAAATTTATTTGTTCAAACTATTTAGAACTGTTAAGTCCTTTTTAAAGCCTGTTTAAAAAAGCATTCATCATATTATTTCCAGACATTAAATAAACAGCAATGCATAAAAAACAAAATATGATTAATTATTTTATACAACATATAAAACAGCACTTAATTAATGACCTATTCTAAAAAGGAAACTCAACCATTTTATCAAAATGTATCAAGCATGTATATTGATTAATACCTTTAAAGTGTAAGTAAATTATTCATTTCGGAGATTAATTTCAGAAACAATTCGAAATTAAAATGTTATTTTCTAATATATTACACATACATCTTTGACGGTTTCATTAGGTTTCGAAAGTTTTCTAATTTATATCAAATGACTTACTTTGAATAATGAACAGCTCATGATTGATAGTTTAAAATATATTCAATAAGTCAAAAGAGACTAATTACTTAAATTTGTGTGATTATGCCTTAAGTTAAGTTTATCCATTTCATAAATGTAAAGACATTTACTAAACAATATCTATAATGCAATTTCAATGAAATTTAGCAATCAATTTCAATTTCGTCATGTATGAGACATTTCTAAATGTTTGAAATTTAATATTTTTAATATACTAAGCAGTTTAGAATAATATTCCAGTTAAAAAATGTAATAAATTTAACTCTATGGTATAATATTTTCGTTCAAATTGATAAAATTATAGAAAATTCCAAGAAGAAAATGGTTATACACGCATATTTAATATTCATTATTTTAATATTGAAATGTAGCTTGAATACTAAATCAATGATATAAATATTCCCCACTAAATCAATATTAAATAATTGTTTATTTAAAATTATATTTACTAAATTGCACTAACTAATGAAAACTATTAGTTTGCATGAAACATAATATTTTTATAAAATTAAAAGAAATATAAAATTATATAATTGTGTAATAAATATGTAAGTCATTCATTGTGTAAGCAATAATCGAATTAAATTATTAGCGTCTCTCGTAAGACTTATTCCAAAATATTTCTACACAAGAGAAAAAACAATATATTTTTTATGATTAATTTTATTGCAAAATTTAGTCAACGAATATGAATTTAACAGTAATCTACATCAGCGTGAAGTTCCTTTTTATAATAAAAAACCAAAAAATTTGAAATCATAAAATAATAAACATTAGACTGCAGTCAAATATAAAGTTTAAATATTCTAATGAATAATTTGCTCTAATTTCTATGAATAAATATATGGTATTTAAATCAAAAAATTAAGTAAATCCTATTTTAAGACATATGCTTCAAGACCTTTTTCATTTGTTTTTAACGATATTTTATGTAAATTTATTGAATATTTTCAACTATTTTGATTTTGTTTTTCATGTCAAAAATCTCGATTCAACATTTTTTGAAAATAGTTTTCTAAGGAAACTATAAAGAAAATGTACTTTATCAGTTTCTTTGAATAATGATTTTGTTAGGTTATACGTTACACTCTTTGGCTGAATAAAACTTATTTAAATAAAAAGAAATTCAGTTTACTCTTCAAAAACTCATTACTCTGATAACTTTTCTTATTACAAATATAGTCTTTAGTCAGGTCCTTTTAAACTAAAGTTTAGTTTTAATCTTCTTGAATTTATTAGTAATACTACTATATTACATGTTAAAGAATAGTTATCTTTAGAATAAAATCTTCAAAGCAAAACTTCTGATGCTACGATACCCAGGGACAGATAAATCGGGAAAATAAGAAGGACAGATAAATCGCAAATCAAAAGAGTACTTAAGACTTTGATTTTATGAAAAAATATTAATATCTGTATAAGTTTGCGTTCAGAGAAATTCAATGCGAATGACTATTTGCTGAGAACTAAGTATAATAAGAAGAAATAAGAAACTTACTTTCCTCTTCTGGCTGAGGGTAAAAATACATGAATCGCAAAAAAATAAAAAGTATTTATACAAGGAATGTTTTGATTCCATGCTTGGATATTATATTATATTCAATTTCTCTTTATACAGATATAAAATAATTATTATCTGAAAAACTAAATAAGTGGAGTTATAAATATATTATATATATATATATATATATATATATATATATATATATATATATATATTGGTTTTGTGGTTTTGTGAAATTTAGGCAAATAAAAGTGTATTTCACAATTTTTGCAGGAATTGACAGTTTGGACATATAAATAAAATATATGTCCACAAAAATCATAATTTTGCTTAATTTTTTTAACTAAAATTTGTTTGCTTACTTTTATGGAATATAAATAACGTAAACTAACAAATTTTAAATATTATTCTTATTTAAACTTCGTATGAATATACCCAAAAAGATAGATAAAAAACTTAAAAATTATACAAATATTTGAGTATACCTATAAAACCTTTTCCTTCCTGAAAATATGAACATCACATTGCGAATTTAAAGTTTACGTTTACAATTCATTACACAACTGCCATTTTCATTCATTACAGTTACTGAAAACTAAATTAAATATGTGCTTGCAATTTCCTGCTTAAGTTTTGTGCTTATTGTATCTTAAGAAGATACAATTGTAGTTACTAGTCTAGACAAGAATAAATAACTTTTGTACGCATAAAAAATAATGTATCTACAACTATTGTTAATGACTGAGTCTTGTTAACTAAAGTTCTTGATTATGTCAATATCAGTTGATGTTGCTTACTAATTAAAATTGATTTATAAGCCATAATTTACTGTGAATAGCAAAAATAGTTCTTGTAAATGGTATAATTTATACTTTAAGATTCAGGAGATTAAATCAAAATGAATTTATATTCTTTGAAGTTTAAACTATATACTACTATTCTTGATTAAAAATTGATTTGTTTGGTATTTTAGCAATGTGCACTATCTGAATTAAGCGTTTATTCTTATATATTTTGTAAACTTTGTTCAGCAATTAAATATGTAAAATTATTTTTATTCATACAATTCAATTTTGTAGGTAATGCTTCCAAAATATAATTAATAATCCAAAACGTATTTATATTTCTATTTAATTTGCATTAATTATTATTTCAAATTTACACAAACTTAAATTGTATATTTATCTCAAATTTTCAGCAATAGAAAAATATATTTGGTCATACATGATTGTATTATCTACAACATCTTGATAAAAGTTATAAGTAATTTAATTATTATTCCAAAACTTCTCTAACAGGCCTAAAAGAGAGCCAATTAAAAACAGTTAAGGATACCTGCATCTTACATGTTTAAATGGATAATATTTCATATGCATTTTAAAGCTAAGACTATTCTATTTCTTATGCTGTGTATATGCATGTTTAGACTCTAATTTGCTTTGTTAGTAAAATTTGAAATTCTTTTTTAATTTAGTTATTATTTACTATATGAAAAATTGAATTTAAGAATAGAACTTTCTTTTTTAAATTTATTTGTAAGTTTGAATAATAGAAAACTTATTTATGGTTAGTTCCACAATAATCAACTATAAAAAATATTAACATAAAATCAACAACATAAAAGCATTAATCTTTATCAAACTTTTCAATTTTTATGAAAAAAATTAAAATTTTTATTAAAAATTTTACAAATTATCTATTATAGAAACATGGATAATTTTCGTATTGCTTTTGCACTTATATTTAAAATACTACCTTAACTGCTTTAAATTATGAAATCTTAAAAAAAAACGTCAAAAATGTTATTTGTATTGTTAGTTCTTAAATTAGAAAACTCCAAATGACTGCATATATTTCAGTAAGATAATGTAGTTAATTAAGGATTCTTGTTGGGGTGGAAAACTAGTAGTTTAGAAAATTAGCAACATAAAATTAGCAATTATAAAATTAAATAAATAATTTTTTTATTTTCTAATTGCAAATTTTGTGTTGCAAAATGAAAATTAATTTATTTAGTAAGAAATAATCTTTAATTACTGAAAATACTTTGAGGAATGCCTTACATAATCATGTAAGTTAACATATTAAAAAACTAAGTATGTTAATAAATGAAAAAATCAAGTGAAATGTGTACAAACTTTAGTTCTGCTTTATAGAAGATTTTTTTTTCTTAATTATGATAACAATAGTTTTAACGAATTTTTATGACGGACTATTTATAGAACTAGTTTTTATGTACTTTTATAAGATGTACAATACTTATATTTGCATTCTCTCAAAATTGTTAAGTTTAATGTAAAATTTGCTACAACGAACATATATACTCATGTTAAATACTTTAAGATTACATTCCCAAAATCAACTCAAATATACATTCCAGCCTATATTTTGTAATGTTATTTTTAAAATATTATGATCTGTAGTATACATTTCAATTTGTAGTTAATGTGCTTTGAATTTATGAGTCATTGCTCACATATTTCAAATTAATATTTAGCATCACATAAATCTAATCAACATGATAAATTGCAACAAATATGCAATCATATACTTTGGAATTTAAAACAATGAAAATAGTAAGTTTAAGTCCGTCGATTAAAAATTAGCATTATTTGGTAAAAATTCATTATGCGATCACAATAAATTTGTATTAAATGTGATAAATAGTGATTGCTTGTATTAATATTTATTCAAGAAATTATAAGAAAGATTTCAATTTTGAAAAAATTAATTTCCAATTATAAACTATCATGCCAGTAAAGCAGCAACGGTCAACACAACATACCTCAATGCGAAATATTTACATCCAAATTATTTAGCAATTAAGATAATTTGTTTTCACATACGATGTAGATGACTTTCAAATTTAAACGCAATGAAATCTTTTCTGGTTATACAAATCAATCAATTTGAATAAATTTTTAGTAGTAACGCAATATTGAAAAGCATCTTTATAAAATTTTATTGAAATATAGTTTTAGAAATGACAAGCACTACTGTTGACGATGAAGAAGGCCTATGTTTTATGATTATTGGATGAGAAATTAGAAAGACACAAAAGTATAGTTGATAAACTAGCTTAATAAATCACATGTTACTTCATTCAACTCTTTAATGAAATAGAACTTAAGTATTATTCAAAAATTACTGTATTCTAAATTAAAGATTAAGCTACATTAGATTAAGCTAAGAAAAATAGAAGCTAGTGAAATCAACATGTTTATTTTAACTTATAATAAACATATATGTCTTACATTTAAAGTAATCTATAAAATCTCTAACTTCATAGAGAGTTTTAGTGTCTTAAAACTTGTGGACAAAGCATATGGAAAATTTTGATTTATAACTTCCAAGAACTTACTTAAGAAGTAAGACACATAGCTTAAAAATAATCTTGTCTAAAAATCTCCCTGAAATGAAAGGATTTCGAGGATTTATGAATACGAATTTATCATCTTCTACCACAAGCTTTCGAAATATTTTCTGTCTTATTTTCATTTCTTAATAAGGAAACAAGCTTTGATTTATTTATGCATTCGTATTTTAATTAGTTGACTGAATAAAGATAAATTTCATAAATTAGCATCATATTTTTAAAAACTTATCGTACTAGTGCGCATTTCTTTGCAAACTTGTTTTGAAGGCACAAAATAAAGGGAAAATATGACTTTTGATTTCTTTCCTGACTTTAAGAAATCTTGTGAATACAAAACTAAGTTGGATTTATATAATTACATAATATTGGCATTTTCTCATTGTAAGATGTAAAAAATTTCAATGAGAAAAGGCATATACTTATGGAACCGAAGAAATATTTTAAGAAATAAATACATCTTAGGGCACTTATCGTTTAATATTATTTATATCAGGATAAGGAAGAGGGGATTCTCAGGTTTAGTGTTAATGTTGGCCGATTATTCTGCTGTCACCTTTCGTAGAAACACAGTTAATCTGATTCATCATTCAGCTGAGCTACACTATATATGACAGAGTTATCAACTTGTAATTTTAAATAATAAAATATTATGTAAAAGTAATAATTTTTAAAATTATAAATATAATGAAGAAATTTTAGCTGCAATAAATGATGTAGTGTTTAACTGACCTAAAAATAAATAAAGAAAATATGAAATAAATATCGATTATAAGATAGATTTTTACTATAACAGTTAGAAGTTTATTTGAATTCAAAATATTCTGAATTTTCAGCTTGTGATTTATTGCAATATCTATATTTCAAAGCCACTTTGATTTGTAGAGAAATAAAATTACATTAAGAAGCATAAAAATAATTTAGTAATTTTCCAAAGAAATTTATGAATTTATAAATAAATAATTTTATTAATATTTTAGTAATAAGAAATGTTTAAGGTATTTATTGCAACTATGAATTGTTCAAGTGTATATTTTTGTAGATTTTCTTCCATCTCTTGGAGTCTTATAACTATACATGATAGCCACAACAATTATATATATATATATATAATATATATATACATAGTTTCATGAATTAGATACAAGTTTATTGTATCCAATTGTCAATAAGTTACAAAAATCACACGAGATTTTACCATTTAACTATATCATACTATTGCATATAGAATATAATAAATAATAAAAAAAATTAATTTTTATCCAATTCATTTTTCTAATTCCTAATTTTTACAAAAATAATTTATTAAAATCTTGGAAATAATAAAGCAGAAATTTGTTAGAAAAAAATCTTAAAATGAATAAGCCAAAAAGTCTGAGGAGACATTGATATGTTTATAATAAATTCTTTTAATAAAGGTCAATTTTACAATTATGTTCAAAATTATCAATGCAATTCATTTTACTTTGATATGTAAGTTTTTAAATGTTAGGTCAGGCTTAAAAATTATTAATATACGATAATTTACTGTAAGAAAGAGATTCATTTAACATATAAATAACTTCCCCAATTTCATTTATAAAACAATTTTTCAGTTTTATGTTGAAAATGAAAATTATCAAATAAAGAATAGTTGTATTAATAGTAAATATATTTATGAGTTAGAAACAAATTTTATTTCATTAGATGTTACTCACTTTTTTAAGAGAAAAAAATTAAACATGATCAAAACCAAAAATAATATTAGATAATTTATGTTTTTATGTAAGAAACAAACCCGAAAACTAGTAATTATAATATTAAAAAGTAGGATGAAAATGTTTTATGTCAGCTTAAAAAATATTGTTCAATAATTGAAAAAAATGTTTTAGTTAAGTGAAATATTAAAAATTTAATTATAAGTCTACATTTTTTATTTCAACAGAAACACAATATTTGTTCAAATTAATTGAATAGTTTGATATTTTTTAGAGAAAAGGTTTTGAGCGCACTAAAATTAGAAATCTCTATTTTAACCGAAATATCAATGGTAAATCCTTTTATGTACCACAATTTATATTCTGTGAATTATAAAATCATATAAAACATTTGATAAAGATTAATGTACGAATATATTCGTAAGGGAAAAATGAAGAATTCATACTAAGTATTCAACTTAAATGATAAAAAAGCACACTTTATGCTCATATATTAAATGTCATATTAATATTAGAATTTTAATATTAATTATGCTCTGTTATAATTAATATTGGTTAACTATAACATGGCATAATTGTTTCTTGATATGTTGTATGAAATCATTCAAAATTATCAACATTAGTTTTAATGTTCCAAAACTTTTTACTTGATTTATTGTGGTTATGATTGTGGCCTTTAAACATGTGATTATGTTTAAAGGCAACAATATCTACATATAATTTCGTCAGTATTCTTTGACTTAATACGGTTTGGAAAATGCAATGTATACATACAATGTTGAACATATTTTAATGCTTAAATGTTTGTTAAATAATAAAAATATACGTAATCTTAGTGTATTTATGTATAAGAATATTTATATATAATTTATTTTATTTCTAAAGTAATTTGCAATAAAAATTTCCTTTATCCATTAATTGTTAATTTTATGTCTTTTCTAGTTTCTCCTTAAAATATCACTCCCATGATTTATAAATTGAATGTTTTCTCTTTGGTTTTCTACAAATATTAGAATGACATGTTTTCTTTAATTTCGATGTGTTTGAAGTTTTTTTGTCTATGTGATATTTCTTTCAATTTGAAATTAAATAGAATAAAATACTATAAGAGAAGTTATGTTTTTGTTATAGATCATAAAAACGAAATCAATAACGTAAATTCATTGAAAAAAATTACTGAAGAGACAAAATAATACATTCATTGGGAAACTATATTGCTATATAAATGAAGTTTCTTAATGTTGAAAGTGCCTTAAAATAAGACGAACACCATAGGTTTATGGAAACGTGAGACAGAGCAAGACACATTCTTTGACAATCCTAGAAAATTTGCAAGATCAGAGGTAGAATTCAATATGCCAATTTTGCCTATGCAAAAGATACTTAGGAAAAGATTTATTCAAAATACTTACAAAAATAATTTCGTTTAAACAATAAAACTGTGAATAATTTCATATATTTGACTTGTTTTCATACTTTTTTCACAAATTTGACATTTGTTTTCATATATCAGAATTCACGGATTTGAAAATCCTAAAGGATATTTTAAGATGCAAAATAATATCTTGAGAAAAGAAATGATGCAAATAATAATAAGAAATTAGTTTGTGGTATTAATGTGTTATTAAATTTTATTTTTTATTGAAATAGAGTTCACATCAGTAATTTATTGAGATATGTTAGAAAATTTCGTTTTCTCAAAATTGGAGGAAGTTCAGCCACATGTATTTTTGCAACCACACATTCAGACAGTACTCCACCTCATTGGATAAACATATTGGGTCAAATTATTGGGCAACCAATAAGGTGGATATATATATATATATATATATATATATATATATATATATATATATATATATATATATATATATATATATATATTATTATTATTATCCAGGTTATTGGGTAATTCTTTGAAGGATGCATTTTTCAGGACGATGAATGGGTGAAGTAGGCCTAATACTTCGCCACGCAGTTCCATTGGTATAACACCACTTGATTTTAGAAATTCGTAAATGGCATATTTTACAGGTCGAAAGTGTCGAGTTTTGAAGATTTAAAATTAGAATTTTAGCCATAATAACCTCTATTTATGTCTATATATTTGTTTTTACCTGTTGTAAAAATGGATATTGAATATTGTCTACATATTCTGCATGCGAAAAAATTGTACGGCTTTGTAAAAGCATATATCACCTATTGGTATGCCTTACAAAGGCTATACAATATTTTGAGTCTATATAACCATCAGTGCTGTAAATTTAAATTTATTTACTAATTTATAAATTATTTAGAACTTTAATGTGGCCAATATTTTATAGACATCTGGTTCTTTGTCTGATAAAACAAATAAAAATGAATGGCTTGTTGGTAAATTAGCTACAGAAGATTGGAGATATGCTTTTGATATAATACTTAAGATAATTTTTGAAAAATCAAATAATGATTTTTTAAGAAAATAAAATTCTTTTTTTTTGCGTGCACTAGTATTATATATAAACATACTAAAACAAATTAAAATTTTTAATTATAGTGATATTATTAATAATGATGATGTTTTTCTTATATTATTATTTTTTTGTATTTAGGTCTAATTCGTTATGAATAGTTCTACATTCATAATACGTTTACCTATTGGATTTTGCTTCATTGCATTTATGTTCTTCCTATTTGTGATTTTCATTAAAAAAATATTTATATAAATTATTATGAAGCAATAAAATATTTTGTAGACAACAGAAGTCTTGAAAGATGTCTCTATAAATAGAATATTAAGTATGATTAGAATTTATTTTAGATTCAAATGAGCATGCGAATGATTTTGGTTGAAATTCTAGATGATTGAAAGTCAAAAAAAAAAAAAAAAGATTCTTATATAAATCAATCAATATAGTGTATTTAGATAAACTTGAAAAATTATTTATAAGTTTACCATTCAATCAACTTAGCATAATATTTCACTATTTTAAATGAATCCGAATTTTTCAACTAAACTTTTTACATTTTAATAATTAAGTACATTTATAAATATTCCAGTATCATCAAAGGAGTGCTTATAAAATTAAATGTTCTAATACATATATTTTTCTAATCTCTTCAT
The DNA here is from genome assembly GCA_026290005.1 of Latrodectus geometricus. Lineage (NCBI taxonomy): Eukaryota > Metazoa > Arthropoda > Arachnida > Araneae > Theridiidae > Latrodectus > Latrodectus geometricus. The sequence continues at coordinate 31,406 of JAPDSC010036917.1, forward strand.
CTCAATATACAATATTTTTTAAAGTGTATTAAATTACATTTTAACTTATTTTTAATTAACATTTTTATTAAAAAGATTTCTGTTAAATCTTGTGCTAAAAATAACTTGAATTTTATTTTTTAAAGTAAGCAAATGTTCAAAACATTTACAGAGGTAAACAATATTCGACATTAGAATTCAAAATAAAATGTTTTATTGAATTACTATAGATGAGGTAACTGTTCAGTAGTTTCATGTCACTTCACGTAAAATCAGCAATGTGAAACAGGATTTACAACAAAGTAACTCGGAAAATGATCACATTCTCTCTCATCGGGTTGCTGAAGTTCTGTGGATTGGAACATCTTCACGTTAATATGTGATGTCCAGAGCCTTTCCGCATGCATGTGAAGAGAAGTGTGCCACCGTGTATGTAACCTCGTAGTCAAACTCTAGTTCAACATAACAAGATGGTTGAAGAAAGGATATGGATAATATTTAATAAACCAGGTATTATCCAAAGCCCACATGCACCCCTATATATGTATGGTCTGTTATATATAATAACTAAATTATAAATAAAGATTTGTATAGTTTCAGCTAAATGTTTGCATGTAAACTTCTTTGAAAGATCTAATATAATTTTCTTTTCACTTTTATATAAAAATATTAAAAGTTAATATTTCAAACAGTAATATAGAACAATACGTTGTATATTATGATTTTAAAGGAGTACAAAAAATAAGAAGGCAAAATGAAAAAAGGAAAAGTGTGAAAGTGACATTTACTTGATCAGTTGAAGAACTCACTTTAAATGTATAAACCTTAAAGCTCACATTTCATACATTCAAAGAAAAAGTATTGAATTTTTTAGTAAAATGGACCTACCTTAAGAAACATACCTTAGAGTAAATACTTTTGGTAAGTTCTCCAAAAATCTTCCATGTGACTACATAAAATAGCTTTTGAGCATAAAATATGTAAAGGAAAGCGTTTTTGTAACAAAATTCAACATTCATGATGTTGGAGCTGAATGTAGTTTATAACAGATATTCTTATAGAAATCATGAAAATGGAAATTTTTCGATGAGTTTTATCACAAATATATCAATCATTTTAGCATTCTTTTAAAAACTTTAAGTGTGTGATATATTATAATAATAGATAATTATTTATACTTTTTCAATATCATTTTTCATACATTTTCATACTATAAGAATTTAATAATAGTAAAAAGAATTGATTTCATTCAATTATTTTTTATTACGTTAAGAGAAAATATATTTGAATAATACTCAGAATAGAGCTTATATTTGACTATTAAATACACCCATAATAGTAGTTTCTGGATTATACATAATTTTAGAATGATATAATTAACTTCATTAAGTTATTTTATTTTAGATCAAAATGTTTTATAACATTTTAATTGATAACACATTTTTCCTAAATTTATGAAATGCTTGCAGATAAAAATCAAAATAATAATAAATAATAATAAATCAAAATAATAATCAAAATAATAATAAAATATCGGCCTCTTTGATCTATAATAACTTTTATATACAATCTTTGATTGGTATGTCTTAATTTCCAGAACAAATGGTGCGTAGTATAAATGTTTAAAAGTTAAATTTTCATAAAAGTGGGAGTCTATAAATACAGTGTTTTTGAGCACATAAAATATTTAACTGCGGCTTGTAAAATTAATTAGAGACTTATTTAAACTTATAACAAAATATTTCATTTTCTAAATATGTTTTATTCTGATTCAGATGAATAAGATTTTGAATAATTCATATGATAAACAGTTTGATTAAAGTCTTTATAGTAGAAGAGAAATTATAAGTTCCTTTTCTTTCTGCGACCACAATATAATACTTTGTTATTATAACATTCTACATAACATAGTATGTATAAATACTAAGCACAAGGAATATTTTAGAAACTGCCTATCTAAAATTGAGTAAGTTTGAGTACATTTTCAGTTTATTTACTTACAAAACATTTTTTATACTTGATGTATTTTTAAACAATAATTCATGTACAATAAAAAGTGGATTAAAATTTATCGGCCATGACGCTCAGATCGATTTAACTTAGTGGAACATTTCGATAGATTTTTCATTTTTTAAGTTATTTTCCTTAAGTACACAATAGTTATTCTTACGATCACACTATTCTTTCCAAAAGATATGGTAATCACATTCTTTCAATATTAATTATTATTACATGAATTAAATTCATGTGGATTATGTGTATTGCTTTATCATTAAATATATATTTTTAAGCAAGTAACGTTTAATAAATAAGTTAAATTGACCGTCTAGTATCAATCATATATTTAGCCAAATGTAACCGAAAAACGCTAACGAAATGTATTTTAACAAATACATATAGACTTTCATAGAATTCCTCGTGTCTGCTTAAATCGTGAGAAAGAATAATGTATTGTAATATTGAAGAAGGTCTATACTAATCCTATCATTGAAATTCTAAGTAGGATATTATACATACTTTTATTGTAAACAAATAAATTTATTGGATTCATTAGTTCCTTAATGTTGAAGCTGATTGTATATACCCGAGGGAATTATTGGTGAACAATAGAATGCCCATGTGAATAACATTAATTATTTAGTCTGGCAGAAATGAATAAGTTTAAATATATTTCTAATAAAATGAGACATTATCTATCATTATAATCTGAATGTTAATAAATACTATAGATATTCTATATTTTCAGTGTTTTGTTCCATAAAGTATCAATGTATGAAAATGAGGTTTAATTTTAAAAACTGTAACAAAACTCTTCCATTTTCTCTAGAAAAATAAAAACATAACGAAAGAAACATTACGGTAGAATGAAACTAAATCTATAATATTTGCTTCTTAGTACAATGATCCTTTTATATGATAGTTGCTTTCTTATATATTTCAGAGAAAATAATCTATAATAATATTTAAATAAAAATTCTGATTTATCCTTCAAAATTGATTCATATTATATTGTAATAAGTATAAATTGGCCTCAACAGGAGTATATCATATTTTTTTAACCGTCTTGGGTTCAACATTTACTTTCTACAAATGAAAAATGGAAGACGAATAATTTCATTTGTGATTACCGAATTTAGATTTTTCTCATCATGTAACGGAACAGTTTCGTATATTTTCACATAGTTGTATAATAATTTAAGATGTCATGACTTTCTAAATATCGAAAGTAATTGACAACAGTTGATAGCTAATAAGATTCAAAGAAGAAGAATACTCATTCAAAATGAAATCACGTATCATGTGATATTCACATATATGCAAAAGTATCATTTTATAAAGTCATAACCATTATGAAATGATATAACACCATGCTATTAAACTAATATTAAGTTCGAAGAAAATGAATTAATGTGTAAATAATTTGTTTACTTTACAAGAGAATTGGAATCACCTATTTGTTTTTTCTCATTTTATAAAAAAGTAAAATTCTTCCTTACAAATTTTATTTATTCTCCAATTTGATGTTTAGTCCATCTATATAAGTTTGTATTTTTATTTTGGTTTAAATATTTTTATTCATTAGATGAATAAGTTCAGCTATTAACAATCAATAATTGATTTCATAATCTCTTTATGAAAAAGTTTCTTAATGTTCAATTGGATTCTTCTAAACAGATATAAAAAAACATTAGTAAGGAAATAAAAATATTTTTTAATGAAATGTTTTATATTAATGAAGCATAAAAAAAGAATTAAATGGTGAAAACTATCATAATAAAAATATCATTAATTCATAAAATTTTATCTAAAAAATATTATGTTTTAAGTCATTGATGCTCTTTTTAATATTATAGAACAGAATACTTTAAAAATATTTTTATTAAATAGAAATTGACGTGTGATAAAATCAAAAATTTAAATATTCTGAGCAATAGCTAAGATGTTTAGGGTAATATATGTTATAGTAATATATTCTTAATTAAATTCTCTGCTGTATTTTTGAAAGAAGTATCAAATTATGATGACGCTTTAAAAATGTATAGAGTAAAAAATGTTTCAAGTATAGAAAAAATTATGTTATTATTTTAATTAGAAGTTCATTGCTTATTCTATTTTTTTAACTAAAAAAATTCCTTAAGTAAAGCTGTGTTTTAAATGTAATTTATCTATATAAATATTTTATTCTTAAGTTTTGAATTTTTTAATCAAATTTAGATGTTACAATAAAGAATGGAAGTCAAATTTTATCAAAATATAAGTTTACTTTTCCAAATAATGTAAGTTTATACCAAACATTATTCAATAAAACAGAACATTGCTAAGATTTATTTTTGTTAAAGGATATATATTGTTTCAGTTTCCTTTTTAGCAAAGATTTCTGGGGAACTTCTATAGTACCTACGAAATTTGATTCATCTTCTAAGTTTAACATTCCAAGAAATTTATTTTAGGTACTATTAACTGAGCTTTTATCTTCTTAGTGAATTAAAAAAAAGAATGTTTCTCTGAATGTATGCAATCAAATAAATTTAGGAAATCTTGAAATATTTAGGTTTATGATAATAATTTCTCATGACACATTTTGTTCAACTTTCTGCTATTAATAGCTTGATTCATCAAATTTTGTTTCTTAAACTCATCCATTCCCAATACTCTATTTCGTGTGTTCTATACAAGTTTTTGTTCCATAAGTCTTTGTGATTATAATTAAAATATGATGTAAACTTGTTTATGAAATTTATTTTAAGGAACAAAGACAAATTATTATCAACAGAATTCACATATTTTATTAGAAATAACTTTAAGTCCTGAATTCTCATAAAATTCCGACTATCTATTTGTGATTATATAAGTGATTCGAAAATTCAAAGTAAGTGAAAAAATTCCTTATCCTGCTGTATTCAATATCCTCTAATTCTCTTGAAAAAATGTAAATAACCTCTTTTCATCTATATTTCATATTATATATGTATAACATATATTAAAAACTCTATACTTTTAGTAAATAGCAACAAACCTTTTAATTTCTATAGAAGATATTTAAGTTTACATTATAAAATGCATCATATTTAAATTTTTGTTATAAATTGAGTTAAAGTACATATCATTAATTTTTTTTACATAAAATTTACATAAATTTCTAATTTTTAGAATCCTTAAGGATTTTCCCCTGAGTTTGCGTTTTTAATACTTAAATCAGTGAAGCAAATAATATTAGACAGAAACTGAATTTTCAGTATTTTGTATTAAAACTCAAAATTGAATCAAACAAATTAAGTACATTTCAAATTAAAACATTTTTGAATATTGCTGATCTAAACATTTTCTAGCGAATTTTTTTGTCTTACATTTATTAGTTAAATATTTATTGAAAGAAAAACTAAATTAGACAAATTCGTAAAGTTATTAAAATCTAAAAACTAATTACATAACATTATGATATCTTTGTTAAAAAATGTTGGTTTGTTTCATACATAACAGGATTTTCTCTTCTATTTATGTACTATTTTACTAAAATTTTTCAAAAAAACTCTTTAACTATACTGATGTTAATTAACAGATTAGTGTAATCTATTTTAGATACACATATTCATAAATTTACGTGCATTTTTCTCGAAGTTATTTTTCATTTATTTCGAGGAAGTGTATTAAATTTTATATAAAAATTTAATTTATTAGTAGATGAATAGTTTGAACGTCGTAGCTTGCTTAGAACTTTGTGTGTATAATATAATTAAATATTTATTTTATATATGCATTGTTGGTACAAAATTGATTACCAGAATGCTGTGATACAAACCTTAATACCAATATTTTTTGCCGTTTTCCGGAAGCTCTTTTGATAGTCAGTAGGCAGTACGTGATTTCCTGCTACCCATATAACTATCACAGAAACCATACTAACTGCTGATGCTGATCTTTTTCTTTTCTTATTAAAATAAATCGTGAATCTTATATATGCACTTTCTGACCTCAAAATGCTTTTGAAAGAATTTCTATTTACATCCTTTAATACTTCAAGTATACTTAATCGTGGAAATACTAATTTGGTACTCTTTAAATTAGAAAATTTCTATTTGGATTTAGAATCAGTTTTTTGATTTAGAATCAGTCAAGGCACTGAGAAATATTAATGTTTTTCGATTAGTATGAAAAAACGTACAGCATACGT
>JAPDSC010036925.1:0-12552 GCA_026290005.1 Latrodectus geometricus
GTAAACAAATGTAGTAAGTAAATGACTAAGATTGCATACTGCTGCCATTTCCCATAAGAAAAGTTCTTATAAGAGTCTTGAAAATGATAATATTGTTTACACATTCTATAATTTACTTTCTGTAATAAATAATCATTTTTACATGGTTTGTGATTTTTTAAAATTGTTAAAAGTTTTTAATTTTTTGTAAATTTGTAATTTTTCTATATTTATATACTAATTGTTTATCCTTAAATTTAAATTTTGATATTGTATGGTTTTGAGGTGGAGTTACTCAGTTTTAACTTTTGAATCTTTGGTCATTGCAGAAAAAATATACCATATTAGTACTAATAACTTTGTTCCAATTTAGTTAATTAATCAAGCTATCTATGTTTGTATTTTTTTCCATCTTTCATATTTGACATGTTTTTTTAACTGAATCGATTTTAAATGTTCTCTTTTTAATGTTTATTTCATGTATAAAAGATTTTCGAATATATAAATTTTTATGTATCGATAAATTAATAGACTGATTCATAGCATATATAATATCAATAGTTATGAAAAATTAATTATCAGAGTTTTCAGAAATAAGAATTTGTTAATATATATTATAATTTATTTTAAAAGCAAAATAATTAATATTAAATTATTTTAGTTTGACAAATATATTATTAAATTACATAAATCAAGAAACCAATAATTTTATTTTTAAATATGCAAAGCGTAAACGGTATTTTATGCATATTTTCTTTGCATTGGTTTAATCTGAATCGAAAACAAAGAAATAGAATTTTATATAAAAATCTTATTTGAAAAAAAATTTTTTTCAATGAAGAATTCAGAGGATAATAAAAAATTCCTTTTAGAAAATTGCAAGTTAACATTAGAAATTCACTGAGTTGTGAAATTAGCAAATATTTTTTTTTTTACTGTAGCAAATCTTATCTACAGATAAATTCAATTTTATTTTGTTTATTCCAATATTAGTATGCTCATGCAAATCTTGATTTACGATTTAATTTATTCTTATTTATTTTGATCTCAACTTTCGGAGTTTGCTACGGATCTCAACTTCTTCATTATATTCATGAGCAAATACTAAATATTTAATGCAGAATTTCAAAAAGAAAAAGAGAACTATTTTTAAATGTTTTAAAGGATCTTGTTGATAACATTTTAGGAAGATCCAAAAACTACAAAATAAATCTTGTCTAAAAGCGATGATAAAATAGCTCTGGCTAAAAATAAATTTCCAACAAAATTGCATATTTTTAATAAATTTGCAGACAAAAAACTTTTTAAAAAAGCATTTTGTTTTTTTAAAAAATATCGCATTACTTGTATACCAAATTAATTCCTAATACATTATAAATACGTCTTTAAAAATTGAATAAATAAATATTCAATAAATAAATATGAATAAATAAAAGATTGAATAAATAATTATTTAAAATATTTAAATTAATAAAATTTAAAGTATAAAATTACAGTTATATAATAAATTTTTGATCTGTATTTTTCTAATTTTTGATTTAATTTTTTCATAAAATAATGTAAATAAATGTTTTTAATAAATCTATTTTGTATTAAAATAGAAACTTTTACTGCCTTTAAAAATGACTTCGTAATTTGATGAAAAAAATACATGTATAATGATAAATAGTTAAAGTATTTGAGATCTATAAATGTGAATTTTGAATCTGTTGTTTCTGAATAAGAGTCACGTACACAGAAAAATTACTTGTAGTACTAAATGCAATTTCGTTATAAATTCAACCACTTGCTTGAAAATTTTGATAAAGATATTTTTTTGAGATCATAGCATGTAATTCATGGATTTGATGGACTTGAAATGTATAATTTTATATTCCAAATCAAAAAGACAAACGCATGATATCAAGGCATTGTCTTTTTGAACAATTAAGATCTAAATGATATATTTTGATCAATAAAGATAATACATTCAATGTATCTTTATATAAATAATTTTGATACTACTCTTTCATAGAAAAAACAATCATTAGTTGGCATTTGAATTACAATTAATGTCTTATTAGTTTTTCAGGTAAATCAATTTAATGATTAATAAAATATTAACCATAAACATTTTGAAAATCTCTTTTGAAATCATTTTGATCAAAATGACGAAATTTTTATGAATATTTAATAATTTCATTCCTAATATTTTTCATCTCTTACAATGGTTCAGCTCAGTTTTCATGATATAAAGCTAATTTTACAAAAAGAAAACAAATAAATAAATAAACCTTTAAATTTTGTTGTTGTTTCTGATGACACTTGGCAACGCTAAGCCAACCCGTCAGAGACTATGCGAATGAAGTCAAAGAGACAGCGTCTTCCGTTTTTGAATAGAGCACCTTCATACGAAGGTGGAAACGACTTTTGGCTCATAGATGGCAGCACCATCTGAATCTTCTTATTTTGAGATATTATTTTGTACCAGTGAAGACCCAATTATTTGATACCAGTGAAGACCCAAAACCTGCCCCCAACCATCCCTAGAGGTATTAATTTGCAATGGGAACATGGAGGACATTGTGACCCGACATATTTTCCGTGCCCCAGTCGCCATTAGTGAATACGCAAATCATTGGCTAAGCTGGGATTCAATCTTTTGGTAATGAGAATGACGCCCTAACCAATAAGGCCACCGCGGCCATAATTAGTTTTTTTTTCAGTTTTTAGATTACACGTGTGTTCATATTTTAGTCTTTATTTTATTTTAACTATTAAAGTGTATGCTTATGTGCATGTGTAGGGCCAATATTTTATTTCATTGAAAAAAACTGCATCTAATGTTTGCAAAAAAATTATCTTTTTTCAAATGATTAATATTGTTACAGGCAAATTATCTCATTTTTAAAACTCTCATTCCTTCATTTAAAATAACATTTAAATATAGGTTTCATTTTTAACAAATATTCATTTTTAAGTTTATCCTTCCTGAAAGCATTTAATTCTTAATACGAAATTTAAGGATTATTTTTGTTGATTTATTTACTCATGAGGAAATTCATATTGAAAATCAAAATTTACAAAAAATAACAAATATTGTCAAGCTTTATTACATTATCAATATATTTTTGCGCATTTAACTAACACAGGTTTAAGCATATATCTTTTCTGTGGAGTTTTAAAAAACAATCTACAAATCTTGATGACTCTAATTCCCTTAAATTACTATTTTGGATCCCTTTCAAATCCAATTACTTTGTCTCAAAACAGCGAGAGGGTATAAACGTGTAGCAGGGGTGAAGTAAGTGTCAAACCTGAATCTTACTTTAGGTGCTAGTTATTCGGTAGTGTTCACACATCATACGGACACTGTGTTGATATACCTGAGCAATGTAGGTACGTGATGAATTTTAAAATATTAAGCACCACACTGATTTATAAAATAAATAAAAATTAAAGTGCAGTGCTCATTCGAGACCAGGCAAACCCTCGTTGTATGCTTCCTTTCTGTAAATGAAAACTAATGGTGACCACGAAACTCTTCCCAGTTTTAAAATCAACAAATGGATAATCAAAAGATGTTGAAAAATGTGAATAATGGTCTTTCTTGGTAAAAACCAATAAGTGGAGAGATGAATTCCTTTACAAAAAAGAGCACCATAAATCTGTTGATTAATAAAATTTCAGATCCTCATAGGAAAAATGCAGAGACCATAAGTAGGCAGCAGAGTGTTCTAAAATGTATTTAGGAGCAGAATTTAAGGTACTGAAAAAAAACAAAAGAAATTTACTGAATCTGCATCAAAATGTGGGAGATCAAAAGACTTAGGTCTGAAGTTAAAGCTTGTTATCAAAATATTTTGGTCATAGGTTTTTGGCTGTAATATGAAAGCATGTAGGGGAAGTTGGTCCCCTATATGCTTCTTTAGCATATAGGGGAACAACTGCCCACGATTCTTCACAAGACTATTAAAGTCATTAAAATATTATTATGAATGATAGATTCCTATCCCCCAAACACTCTATGAAGAATGGTATCTTTCTACAGTTTGAGATTCTGAACAACACCGATAAGATTCCCACAAAAAATCATCTGTTTTTATTTGTGTATCCAATTTTCTATTAAGATTCTGATACCCATATGTAATGAACTTGATATTGTAAAATGAATTCAAACATAATTTCATGGTAACAAGTTTGAATTCAAAAGTAAGAGATTAAAGAGTTTTAGATTCCCTTGAACTTTACAAAGTAGAAAAAGTGGCCTTAAAGGTGAAGGAACTTATAATAAGGACCCTGCTCTCTTCTGAAGAGTCGTTATAAGCTCAACGGACAAAATAGAAATGTGTTATAATGTATTACATATATTTCAAATCACCAGGAATTGATCACATTTTCCAATATTTTCTTATTGAAGGAATCAAGAACAACCTCGTAATTAAATGTAATACTTTCAGAACATGCATAACCTCTTTCCGTATATTTATTGCTTGGATGAATTTAAAAATAATTTTTATTTCTAAAATTATAAAATTCAATTTTTACAAAGCTAAATCTTCTAGACTTAGCTTCTTAACTACTCTTCTTAGAAAAGGATTTCTTTTTATCTCTTACTATCTCTTTTTACTAAAGGCAAATAAAAAAGCTGATATATACATTTACCAGTGAGGATTATTTAGTGGATAAACCAGATTCTAACTCTAAATGTTAGTATTAACAAGATAAATTCATTAACAGGCAGACTTCCTCATCCTTTTTCGGAATAATTTTATGGTTAAGTAAGTCCTTTTAGCTTTTTTTTTTTTTTTTTTTTTTTTTTTTTAAATACTGAGGTTTACACTAATAACATACCCATTGAAATTATGCTAGGAATTCTTACAATCTTATTAGTAATTAATAACACGATCTATCCTGCTAGTTAAGAGATTTTCCAGAGCCTCCTTTTTTAAAAGAAAACATGATGATCCAATCAAACTAAGTGGCCAAAGGAAAGTTAATATACCTATATTATAGTAGATAGAACTACAAGATACATGGTTAAATCCCTTATAAAGGATTTAACCATGTTAACCAGGGATTAAATCCAAGCAAAACCATTAAGTAATATTTAACTCAGTAAGAGCCGAAAGGATTTATTAGGCTCAATACATTCTGTTCAAGGGAATAAGTGTGGCCTCTAATAAGACAATGACATCTTAAAATATATTTTATTATAATGGGAGAATTATATGATCCAGTTAGTATTTTTTATAGACAAACATCATTATACATTCTATGCGAATATGAAACTTTTTTACATAGATTTAAAATCTGAGTCTGCATTTAATTAAACTCTGGTTGCTGCCGGATACCTCTGTTAAAAGTTTGCTGAATTTTTCCTCTGCTACTCTTCTCTTTAAATAAGATTTCTCTTTTTAGTGTATAGCATAACAGCCCCATCATGACAAAGCTATATTCTCTTGTAAAAAATACCCTTTAAGTCTAATTCTGAATTTAAAATTTATGTTACACATTAATTTCATATAATGTGTTACATAAATTGTAAACTTACATAATAAGTTAGTTTATATTTTTGTGTTACTTTTATATTTATGAGTACATTAATATTTACCCTAATTTTACTTGATAATAAAGTTAGTCAAGCAAGCATGAATTAATTAAGTATATGTTCAACACATTAGTTGCACATTTTATTAATTATAAAATTTATACACTTGTCTTGTAAGCTACTTCTGTGTTCTTCTAAATAATAATATATAAAAAATTTTATTCTATTAGTAAACAAATTGTAAAGGATAATTAGCTTTTTGTTTTACTTTTTACACCATATCCTTGACATCCTATGTCATCCTTATTAATATTAGACAAATGATATTGCAGGAATGGTAATCATATTTATATAAATTACATTTTGTTAAATAGATAATTACATTGTGTGAATACATCAAAATTTAAAGTATCATACTGCTTAAGTAATTATATATAATTGTTAAAGCTTCTCAGTTTTATTATGTTTTATCTATGAATAAACTACATTTCTTTAACTAGAATAATTGAAAAAGAAATTTTATACTATAATATTACTTGCATGTTTTTTAATAAATAAAATTCGTATTTTAATTTTAGGAATTATTAAAATGAATTAAAAACATAAATACAACATTATACTTTAAAATTATCCATTTTTATTTGCTTAATATTTATGTTTAATTTATAAAATTCTAATGCGTCCATATTGTAACTTATTTTACAACTTTGGTTGCGACTGTAAATGCCTGGAAAGTTTTATCTAATTATAGGACTAAATATAGGAACTTTGATGAATATGAACTTTTCTGCGATAATAATAAAAGGTATCCCTCTGGAAAAAGTTTGATTACGTGACATAATATAACTTTCCCATCCAAATACGGAGATAAATTCCGCAATTTTTTTTTAATCTTTTATACATTAAGAAGCTTATGTTTTCTATCTATAAATTAATCAACTTTGTCATTTGTAATTACAACTTTATTCTTATCAATTATAACTTTATTTCATAATTGTTATTTTTCTTACTTCTAATTCTTAGAAAGGCTTAAGGCATGAATTATTTAAAATGATTGGGAAATAAATAAAAAATGTTTATTTTTTATTAAAAAATAACTCAAGAAATATTGGCATTATTAACAAAAAGTGTCTATTATTTTTAACTATACGTGACTAAACTTGAAGGAGCAAAAAATGTGTGACGTATAAAATTTCTATAAAATGAAATAATAAATCCTAATTCTCTACAAATCCAATAGAATTCCAATAAAAAGTGAAATATTCTCAAAAGGAGATTTTCTTTGTATCACAAGTGATTTGCTTCACAAAAAAGCCGAAACACCTTTAAAGGTGTTTTGGTTTTTTTTCCTTTCTCTGAATTTATGCATACTGCATTGACAGAGAAGCATTCTATAGGTAAGTTGCTCAACGGTCTGTTTCACAACACATAAATCCACAAATATGTTCAAAATGTAAAAATAAGTGACGTGGAAAAACTTTGTAGAGCATTATATGCGAGCAGACGTATTCTAAATTCTACATCTAAAATATCCCATGCAAATTTAAAGCTCTTAGATTTTTTAAAGATAATATTGAAAGAGTGTACATATCGTCAACATACAAAAATAAAAAATACGCCAAATTTTAGTAGGTGTCTGTTGCTTCATATGGAAAGTTGTTATGTATAAAATTTTATTTCTGTAATTTTAAGGCTAATTTTGTAATATTTATATATACTTTTTGTAAAATATGCTCTTCAGGAATTACAACTTTATAGTTTATACCAAAGTTAATAAAAATAATGAAAATAAAATGATTATTGATTTAGCTATACTTTTGTTTAGCTTTTAAATACAATAAAAACTTCTTTTTTTAAAAAATACAATCATATTTTAAGAAATATAATAATGACTAAAACTTAAAAGCTAAGCCCTTTTATTTTCTATTAACTTCGATTAATGACTGATGTATGAAATCAGATCATTCCTTTTTAATTCTGTGACGAAATCATTTGTTGTTTTCATGTGCCAGCTAGAAAACTGGTATGCTGCTCCACTTTTCCAACTGAACCGCAATTTCCAGCGTCAGATATCTTCAGTACACACATTCTACATGTATCCTTTTATAGAGTAGGAAAACATTCATACTTCTTTCATAAAAGGAAAAGACAAAGACATGAGAGAGAAAGACAACGTGCATCCATGCCTTAACCGGAATTCGAACACAAGACGTCCCCATGTGCAGTTAGGCATGCTGACCACTTAACAGAGTGGTTGGCAACGTAACCATTAGTAACAGTGGGTTTTAATTTTTTTTCTAATTTCTGATTTTGAAATAGGCAAATACACTAGTGGCCACCAAAATTGCAAAATTGACCAAGTATCAAATAATTAAATTTATAGACTTATGTGAAGTATCGTTTCTGCCAAAATCAATAGCTAAGTAGCCGATATTGTTAGGGATCACCGTTGCTACACCCCTCAATGAGACTTTAGATGTGTTCCTTAGATGTAAACCAAGCAGCTTCCACACATTGCCAAAATTGATCTCGTGTGGTTGCTGGGGATATAATCTGAGTCTATCGTTGAGCAATCATGAACTACATGTTTTCTACTGGTAAATAATCCTGAGAGTGAGCAGGCAAGAGAAGCAATTCAATCTAGCTATTGACGATAAGCCCTTGCACAATGCGTGTCACCTGTAGTCGCGAATTACCCTTTGAAATATGGCTATGGGTAAGCCCTAAGGGTAAGAAAGGACAACAGGCTAGAACACCTTGGAGATGAAGCGCTGGCTGCTTAAAGTACCGGCAATGCGTACTAGAGGAGTGCGACAGTGATATCCCTTACCTCTACACACCATAATATCTGGTGCAAGACTAGTGTAGCGGTGTATATTGCTGATATTCAGCATCCTCTCACCAAGGTGTATTTAAACTCGAATGCGCACATCTTGGTGTTATAGACTGAAACGTACCACGTTGGTAAAAACAATTTCATTTCATTCTGCCATACACGTCCTTTTTTCCGTAGGCATTGGAGATATCTGCTGTTCTCGTCAAGGGTAGATGAAGCAATGTAAGATTTGCGGACAAACTTCTCTGCTGTAAACGGCATCGAATGATGCGCACAGACATTGGATGATGCATTATAGACTGAATGAGCTGTGCTATGGTTCGTGATGTGACTGAGGGATTCGTCACTGCCATGCGCACAATTTGCCTGTCATAACGTGAAGTGGTGCACTGAGGTGGATGCGAACGAACACGTCGGTCCATCATTCCCTCCGGCATTCAACGTAAAAATATACGCATTACAGTTGTTTGGTTTCGTCCAACATGACTACCGATTTCCTTTAAAGATAATCCACAGTCTTAGTAGGCCACTATCCTTCCTGTCTGATTCGGATCCATTGAACTTGAATACTTGATCAAAAATGACCGTAGTTTTCTATGAGGTATAATTCATAGTTTTTTCAAAAAACAACGATTAAAACATACACATTTGTCGAACTTAAAGCCGTCGAAATCTTGAAGCCTTAAAAAGCGCTTTGAAGTGGTGCCACAGGTGCAATAGATTTGCGACTGCGTTGAAATTCTTATCATTTGCATATATCACCTCCGCTAATACATGTTGTAAATTTTATGTTTTTGGCATGCTTCCTATGGGGTGGTGCATTTAAGGTGACCAGCAGTGTATTTTACTCATAATGAAAAATATACCGCAGGAATGTTTAATAATGTATACAAAAGATGATTTATGCATATGTATGAATAAAATAAGTGAATAATTATTTAATAAGTTATGTGTGTAAATATAGAGTAAGATACTATATACTCACACTAAAAACTACTTGATATGTAATAATAGATATGTAATATAAGTAAATAAGTGAACAAATACAAATAACTGAACACGGTGTCGTTCAGTTTGATAGAAATCTATTTCATAAAAAATAAATTTTATTGTGATACTACATATTATATAAAGGAAATTCTTCTTTTCATTTGTTTTTAATAATCTTATCGAAATTTGATATTTTTATGAGGTAATATTAATCATTGAACACAAATTTTTAATAATATTGTTAATAATATTATAAAAATTTTCTAAATGATTGTTCTGTTTCATATGAAAAATATTTTGATTTTGACTTCATAGTAGATCATTGCTATGATACGATTTTAATGTAAGTGATTATTAGATAGCTTTAAAGCAATTATGTCTACTTTATTATAAAAATCTACTCTCTAAGGCTTTAAATTAATTTTTGTTTTAAAAAACTGTATAAAAATCAAAAAAATTTCCCATTAAGCTGAAATTATTTAATAGTTTTTCATATATAAGTTATTTAAATTTTTTCCTTTGAAATTACTATACACATTTTGTAACTATTTTTGTTAAAATAAAGTCCTAGATTTGAAATGTAAAATAATTAAAATAACAATTTGCTCCTTATTTTCGATTTTGCAAACAAAGAAAAATGTAATTTTTATGAAAAATAACTTTTTTGTTACATTTATGAATAAATATTGCTGCTTAAAATAAATTTGAAGGATAATTCATTTAATAGATAAATTCATAAATGAAATTACCAGCGAACAAAATTTGACAAAATATTTAATTTGCTATTGCAATGTGAAATTTATTGCTATTATTATTCGACACTATTTAAAACAAACATAAAATTATTAAAAGTACAGTTTATAAATATTCAATGAATAAAACTTTATTGTAAAAATGAAAAAAATTAAAGAGTGATCATGAAGTGATAAGTAACTTTCAAATTACATTCTTGATATTTCAATTACCTCGTGACTGTCACGCTTTGTACGAGGATAAGCTAATATTTTCTACAGCTTTAACACAAATATTTTTAAAAGGGTTAACTTTTCTACGAAATTGAAATAAAGAATATATATTATAATAGTTAGTGATAGTTAATAAAAATATGCTATGTCTTCTATAGACTTTTATAATGCAATCTATGAACAACTGTACATCTTCAAACAACATAAATATTATACATGCTTTATAATATTATACATGCTTTAATAATGATTAATCTTCAAAACGTTTCCTTTTTTTCTCTTAAATTCACTGACTTTTCAAAGTTTTATACATGATAGAGTAAAAAATATTTTTCAGCGCATAATAGAGAAATGTAATTTTCAAAAATAAATACTTCGTTGCATGGAGTGTATTGATACGTATATTATGAAAAAACTTACATTTTTTTTATAGATAACACTTTTATATTGCATAGGATGCAAAATCTTTGAGGAGCACATTTTCATTAGGCCATAGCTCAATTTATAAATAATAAAAATTAATTTTAAGAATTCAAGGGAATGACACAAAAATATATTTTCTTAAAAGAATTGAAAAGATTAAGAGGGTTTTAAGCTTTTACTGAATAGTTTGTCCTGTGTAACGGAAATATATTCCTTTCTTGAAAATTGTTGCATGAAATGTTTTTCAAGTCTAAGATCGATATAAAAGCATGCCCATTTTTTTAGTACTTTCTTTAAGTGAAGAATAACAGCCTTTAAAACAAATTCTTATATTTACGATAAAACTGCATAACATATGAATTGACAAATTTGTTTATGATTTTTTGATCAATTATAGATTTATAAAATTTTAGAAATATAAATTTTCTTACATACAAAAGGATAAGCGTGGTTTTATGCATTTTCTTCATGTTTTATCTGAAGAGTAAGCAAAATAAAAACTTTATGATTAGATTTCAAAATGCAAATAATTTTTATAAATTAAACACAAAAAGCACAATTAAAAGAATTTAAATTATAACTTAATACCCTATGATAAGACAATTTTTAGATTTGAATTTGAAACAGGTGGAAGAATTCATTTTTAGTTACAATATTTTATGTAAAATTCCTCTCAACTGTTAACATTATACATAAAAGTAAAATTTTAACAGTAATTTGGTAAAACAAAGCAATAACGCATGCATTCTTAAGTAATTAATAAAAATTATTAATAGTAAAAAATGAACTTAGTTTAAATTTATGAAGACAATAATAAATAATAAGAGAGTGTTATTAAATGGCGTAACTAATTAAGGTTAAAAATTAATATTGTAAATAATTTTAAAGTGATAAGTTGATTTTAATAAATCTTAAAAAGATTCTAATATTTGAAAAATAAGTGCAAGCGTTTATAGATTGCATTATTCATATAAAATTCCTATTTGTAAATACAGAAGTTCAGAGATACTATTAGAAGAGGATGTGATATCCAGATATCTATAATAGGTCAATATTAGTGTGATCCCTGGACTTCTATGCATCACATTTGAGTCATTGATGGCTGCCCTCCAGTCCATACTCTCGAGAAGGTGTCTTCCATTGAGTTCATGACACCATCATTCTTTTTATAGATCAGACATTTACAGAAGTTCTCTAAAGTGTCTTCTACTAGTTAAGGATAATCACATACATGCAACTCTGTACGATCATAAATCATTTTCCCTTCTTTAAATGAAAACATATCAAAACATAATTTTTGAAATAATTTACTTAAATTAGATGTTGCTGTATTTTTAGGTGAATTTGAATAACTGATGTCTAACAATATTCCATGACTTTTAGTAATTGTTGTATGATCTATTTACTATCGGCATTTTTAAATGCAGATATTTAAGTTTTCATTAGTTAGAAGCATTTCAGTTTAAGTTTGTTTTGTATTAATAAATTATAAATTATCAAGTGTAACATATATTAAAAAGTAAATTACATTATCAAAAATTACAAACATTTATGTTTCTAAAATGATGTATGTTTAAAACATTTAGGGCAAACTTTTGATGATTATTAGTCATTTAAAAACATAACAATGTTTTAATATCACATGATACGTAATACTTCTTAAAGTAGTTTAGTGTTTATATAAAAAATTATGTATATTTCAATCAGCTTATAATTTTAGGCATTTCAAAGTCTTTTTTGCGTTAGTACATATGTTAGGAATTGGATAAAATTTGTAATCACACAGTTATTAATAACTTTTAATATATATTTATATATATATATATATA